>JARQOD010000048.1:0-266177 GCA_033576555.1 Oophaga sylvatica | reverse complement strand
ACTCCAAAAAGATGGCGGTCGCCATCCTGGGGGACAGAAGCCCTGTGTGAGCGATACAGGGCAGGGGAAGGCTGGGCATGGCTGCTGTACACCGGATGAAGGGAGATATAAGGCGGCCAAGCAGGGGGACCCATGCTTCTGGCCCATTCATAATGATGGAGGATTAGCAGCTGCAACCCATGCAGCCAGACGAAGCCCCAGAGCAGACTTCAGTGAAAAAGTCCCAGAGGTCCCAGGCATCCCAGAAGATTCGTCAGAAGACCCAAGACACCAACCGGAACCAGTCAAGTCGGAAGGCCTCTTCCAGTCGGCAGGGGACGGCTTCATCCAGGACATCTCTCCCTCACATTTCGGTACCTTATTTCGGCAGACACTGGTAAGTGATCTTCGTGGAAGTTCATTCAGTGACGGGACTCCCCCTTATACTATCATTCTGGGGAAGAAAGCCACAGAAAAATCAAGGCACAGGGAATGTGCCCTCTGTGGATGCCCCCTTCCGGACGATTGTCCAAAAAGACTATGCCCCACTGTATACAGCAGACGGTAAGGTCTCAGGCAAGGGGAGGGGGGAGTAGCTCTAGCAAAAAGCAGTCTAGACTTTCCCCGTTTGGTATTTTCCTCAGGTGGCGGAGGAGATCCCCAACTTTACCCTAAATCTGAAGGACCTCATCAGGTCCGAAGTAAGGGATTCCCTAAGATCAATGACACCTGCAGGAAGTCCCAAGCAGAAAGTTATTCCAGAATCAGACTCATCAGTAGACTGGAGGAGAGATGAGGAATCCCCTGAACCATCAGTATCGGCTTCCTCGTCGGACGAGGCCTCCAGCCGCTTCTGTCTGCCCTAGACCGTGTGGACAAACTAGTGAAAGCGGTCAGGGGTACGATGGGGATGGCGGAGGCCAAACCAGAAATGTCAGTAGAGGATATGATGTTCAAGGGTTTGGATCAAAGAAAGCGAAGGGCCTTTCACTTGAATAAGAAAATCCGAGATCTAATTCTCCATGAATGGAGGAAACCGGAAAAGAAAGGCTCCCTGCCACCGGCCCTCAAACGAAGATATCCCTTCGATTAGCCAGATACTAGTGTTTGGGATAAAGCGCCAAGTTAGATGCCGAGGTTGCCAAAGCTTTGAAAAAATCTGCCTTACCCTTCGAGGATATGGGTGCCCTTAAGGATCCCCTGGATAGGAAAGCGGACATCTTTCTTAAAGGAACCAGGGAGATGGCGGCAGGTTCCTTAAGACCAGCAGTGGCATCAACGTGTATGGCCAGATCTGTGATGGTCTGGCTGGACCAACTAGAGAATCAGCTGAAAGAAGGGGTTCCCTGAGACTCAATCTTAAGTGCCCTATCAACAATACAGGGTGCTGCAGCTTTTCTCTCGGATTTCTCAATAGATTCTGTCAAAATGGCACCTAGGGCAGCGAGCCTCTCCAACGCGGCCCGCAGGGCGCTGTGGCTTAAATGCTGGCCGAGCGACATACAAACGAAGTCCAAACTGTGTGCCATACCCTGTGAGGGAGAATCTCTATTTGGGCCTGTCCTAGATGAGCTGTTGGAAAAAGCAAGTGACGAGAAAAATAAATTTCCCAGCCTTGCGTCCTCATCATATCAACGGCCGTTTAATGGGAGGAAGTTTGGTCAGAGAAGGCCTACTAGAGACCGTCCCAAATGGGAAGACAGGAAGAAGAAAGGTACCAGGTTCTTGTTCGGGCATTCTTCCGGAGAACGGAAAAGACCCCGTCAATGACTAGCATCCCCCGTAGGGGTAGACTGTCAGCGTATTATCTATACTGGGCAAAAATCACCAACAGCAGTTGGGTGAGAGGGGTTATATTAGCAGGTCTGAAGCTGGACTTCAGTTCAGTCCCTGGGGATAAGTTTAGGATAACTCCTATACGCTCCTTTCATAATCAACAAGTGGCCCTAGAAACGGAGATAACAGATTTGTGCCGCAAAAAAGTTCTATTACCGGTACCAGCGTTAGAGGAGGGTAAAGGCTTTTACTCTACCTTATTTCTGGTAAAGAAGCCAGATAATTCTTATCGTACCATCAGTAATCTGCAGGGTCTGAATAAATTTCTGGTAGCTCGACCCTTTAAAATGGAGACTGTTGGCTCCGTAATAAAGCTATTGTTTCAGAACTGTTTAATGGTGGTTAGATTTAAAAGACGCGTACTACCATGTACCTATTTTTGCGGATCACCAACTGTTTTTGAGGGTGGCAGTTTCCATGAGTGGGGTAATCCGTCACTTTCAATATAAAGCTTTACCCTTTGGGCTCTCAATGGCCCCTCGGGTATTCACAAAGTTGGTTTCTGAAGTAATGGCCCATCTAAGAGAGTTTGACATCTTGATTGTACCATATTTAGACGACTTCTTGATTATTGGAACCTCTGCCGACCATTGCGGGTCTCAATTGGAAAAAGCTATATCCATCCTAGAACACTTAGGCTGGTTGATAAATCGGGAAAAGTCCCGTTTACAACCCTTGAGGGTCCAGCAATTCCTTGGGCTTATCTTAGACTCAGAGGTTCAAGAATGTCGTCTGCCAACTAACAAGATTGTCCAGATTCGCCAACAGGTGTTTCGAGCAGTGAATAGGCCAACTATGACTCTCAGACATGCCATGTCCCTTTTAGGCTCCTTAACAGCTTGCATTCCAGCTGTCAGATGGGCTCAGCTCCACACCAGAACTCTTCAGAGGGATATCCTGGATAATGAAAGGATCCTGGACTCATTAGATAGGAAAATTACTTTACGCCCTTCTACCGTAAAATCCTTAAGTTGGTGGCTCAGCAAACTTAGCTGATCAAATGGGGTTCCCTGGGAAAATCACATATCCCGAATCGTAACACAGACGCCAGCCCTCGGCATGGGGGGCCTGTATGGGGGAGATCATGGTCCAGGGGCAGTGGGATCCCTTGATAGAGTTCCTCTAACTTTAAGGAACTTTCCGCTGTAGAGCTGTCTATTAAAGAACTGTTTATATACCTGCAGGGCCAACACATCAGGATTCTCTCAGACAACCAGGTGACAGTAGCATATATCAACAACCAAGGTGGAACACGGTCCGAGACCCTGATTAGTGGTGGAGCGCATATTCCAAACAGCAGAGAGACATTTTCTATCCCTGACGGCACTACATATAAGAGGGAAGGACAACACCACAGCAGACTTTCTAAGCCGCAACACGCTAAGACAGGGAGAGTGGTGCCTAAATACAACTATTTTCACCCAGATCGTCAGACTATGGGGTCAACCAGAGGTGGACCTTTTTGCTACCAGACAAAACAGGAAGGTGGAGAGATTCTGTTCATTAAATCCGACAGAAAGACCTCTTGTGGTGGACGCTCTCCTGACAAAATGGAACTTCTGCCTTGCTTATGCTTTTCCCCCGCTAGCCCTGTTACCCTTAGTAATAAGGAAGATCAGGGAGGACAAAGCAAGAGTCATACTGATTGCCCCATTCTGGCCCAGAAGGGCCTGGTTTTCATGGCTGAGAAAAATGTCAGTCTGCGACCACTGGGTTCTTCTGGACCTTCTCTTCCAGGGCCCAGTCAATCATCCGCAAGTAGCCAGACTCCATCTGACGGCGTGGAGTTTGAGAGGTCATTATTGAAGGATAAAGGATTCTCTGACAATCTCATTAATACCCTGCTTAATAGCAGGAAGTTAGTTACAACTAAAATTTATGCTAAGACCTGGGAAAAATTTCTAGCCACTGCTAACCTCAGAGCTGAAGGGGAAATCCCTATAGGGCAGATTTTAGAATTCCTGCAAGAAGGGGTTAGATCTAGGTCTAGCCACTAGTACCCTGAAAGTACAGGTATCAGCCCTCGGTGCCCTGTTCAACTGTGAGATTGCAAGAAATTACTGGATATCCAGGTTTATCAAAGCGGCAGATAGAACGAGACCTATACACAAAACAAGGTATGCACCTTGGGACTTAAACCTAGTCCTTACGGCTTTGACGGAGGCTCCGTTTGAACCTATGGTGTCCGCCACAATTAAAAATCTGTCTCTCAAGTTAGCCTTCTTGGTAGCCATCACGTCTGCTCGAAGGATAGGCGATATACAGTCTCTCTCTAGGGACCCTCCTTACACACAGATTATGGAAGACAGGGTAATAATTAGACTGGACCCTGCCTATTTACCCAAAGTCGCCTCTCGGTTCCATAGAACACAGGAAATAGTCCTCCCCTCCTTCCTTCCTAACCCCACTAACCAGAAAGAGGAGAAACTCCATACACTAGATGTCAGAAGGTGTTTATTACATTATCTGTCAGTCACTGATCCATGGAAGAAGGGCAGTGCCTTGTTTATATGTTTTCAGGGTGATAGGAAAGGCCTTAGAGTTTCCAAATGCACATTAGCAAGGTGGATTAGGGAGGCTATTTCTCTAGCTTACTTAGCAGGTGGAGGTCCAGGTCCACAGAATCTGAGGGCGCATTCGACTCGAGCCATGGCAACCTCTTGGGCGGAGAGATCTGGAGTATCCATCAAACAAATATGTAAGGCGGCCACATGGTCTTCTCCTAACACCTTTTTTAATCATTACAGATTAGACATGGGTGCCTCCTCGGATCTCTCCTTTGGGTTAAGGGTGCTGCAGGCTGTAGTCCCTCCCTAGAATAGTGTTACATCTCTGTAATTCTCTCGTGGTGCTGTCATGGTAGTCCGAATAAAGTATTAAGTTACTTACCGGTAACTGTATTTTTCAGAAGATCATGACAGCACCCTTAGTTCCCTCCCTTGCACGTGTATCGAACACTCCCTTTAATTATAAAGTCCACGTAGACTAGGTTGTTTAGAGTTCGTATATAATTTGTGTCATTAACCATGGAGGTCCTCTCGGCTCTGTAATCCAACTGATGCGTGTGAGGGAGCTGCCCTTTTTGTATCTGTAGGTTTCCTGTTCCTGAAGGGTGGATCCCCTCTCTCATGGTGCTGTCATGGTCTTCCGAAAAATACCGTTACCGGTAAGTAACTTAATACTTTTAAAATCATCTTCAACTGTGGTAGGGTAAGTTGACTTTTCATCTCTAGCATACTGCAGAGGTTCAGTCCTGGGCTGATCGTTTTTACTACCCCCTCAATGATCTCATCTGGCTGGTAGACTTTCTGTAATCCTGCATCGATCTGGTGCAACAAGTTCATATAAGACAGTTGCTCTTTCTGCTCACACTCTCCAATCTGTCCCATTATCATGAACTCTTCCTTATGATGATTTGTGGTGTTGAAGAGTACTGGTTTCCTTATTTATCAAAGCCAAGATGGTTAAAGGTTCTGTCAGTGTCTGTCACGTGCTCAGAGGGTTGGATAGATTTCTGCAGGGCTGTTGTTAAGACTTTGAATTATTCTGTCAATTTCTGTAGTTCTGTCTTCAGAAAGAGATTCCCTCGCTTGGTAATTGGTGCCTCCGCTCCATCTTCCAACTTCAACCTGGTTAGAAACTGTGTTAGCTCCTGGAGGAACATCCCCATGACATCTTCAGCTTCTTTCTCCCCAACTCATCCATCTGTGTATTAATGGCGGCTGCAAGTTGTCTGCGGGAGCGTGCTATAGAGATCTTTTCTTCTGACATCTTTATATGTTCTGCCACTGTTCTCAATTCTTCACATGTTAACTGAAGAAGCAGTTCACTGATCCTGTCCATTTGTATATCCACATATATTGCTGCTAGAGAGTTTTTTTTTTAGGGCTGGTCCCCTTTTACTGGTGTAGCAGAGTTGAGTTGAGGTGCTGTGCTGCTATATTTTCCAGTCACTTTGCCTGTTTTCCCTCTACTTGCTAATTCCCGCTCAGAATTCCCCGTACGGGCCACCAATGTTATGTGTACGCTGCTAGGTTTAGATAGGGGCGGAACAGGTCTCAGGAATTCTTTGTAACTCTGGGGAAACGTTACTCAGGGCGACCATATATTGCAGCTTTCTCAGGCATAAGATTGATCCACTTACTCTGCTCACACAGACACAATTGATAGTCCTCATGAACAGATGAATAGTGTAGTTTAATATCACAGCACATTCAGTACAATTCAAGTCTCTTAAGCACAGGCTTCATAAACAGTACAGCTGCTTCTTAGAGGCACATTGACTAACAGTCTCCTTTTGATAACACAGTTCAGCACAAATCAAGACTCTTTATAAAGGCACAGTAGTACACAGCATTCCTTCTAGCACAGTGAGATGGAGGAGGGGGGGTTTACTGAGGGAGATTAACCCAGTGACACAATTTCATCCAGTATTTATCTTCCTGCTACTGATAGACTTTCTCAACTATTAGTACAGGGGTTAGCCCAGCTCCACTCTGTGTCCCTATCATTGACTTGCCTGAACTTCTGTGAGACAGATCATACACTACTCATCCCTTCAGCAGCTGCCAGAAAGGTTAACTGGTTCCCCCACAATCCCCCTGGGGCTCTGCTAACCACTCCCTGTCTCCTGTGACTGTTAACCCCCCTTTTTGCTGGATGCTTTTGAAGCAACAGCAGTCAGCACTACTTCTGCATGTCACAGTTCTCATAGTACAAGGCCCCTTTCTTGGCCCCCACACAGTGTAGTGCTCCCATTATACCCTTATGCAGTATGTATGATGCCCCCCACACAGTATAATGGTCCCACAGTGCCGCCATCCCACCACAGAGTATAATGATCACACAGTACCACCATCCCCCTCACACATAGTATAATGTTCCCACAGTACCGCCATTCCCTGCACATAGTATAATGGTTCCACAGTACTGCCATCCCTCCAACACAGTTTTATGTTCCCACAGTGCTATTCCCAATACACAAATGATCCCACAGTACCACCATCCCCCAAAGACAGTATATTATTCTCACAGTACCGCCATCCCCCCACACAGTATAATGTTCACACAGTACCACCATCCCCTTACACACAGTATATTATTCCCACAGTACCGCCATCCTCCACACAGTATAATGTTCACACAGTACCACCATCTCCTCACACACAGTATAATGTTCCCACAGTACCGCTTTCCCCCACACACAGTATAATGTTCTCACAGTACCACCATCCCACCACACACAGTATAATGTTCTCACAGTACCACCATCCCCGCACACAGTATAATGTTCTCACAGTACCACTATCACCACATACACAGATTAATGTTCCCCCAGTACCGCCATCCCCACAGTACCACCATCCCTGCACACAGTATAATGTTCCCACAGTACCACCATCCCACCACACACAGTATAATGTTCCCCCAGTACCGCCATCCCCACACAGTATAATGCTCCCACAGTACCGCCATCCCCCACATACATTATAATATTACAATATGCCCCACACATATGCTACCATCCAAACCACTAGATAATAAATACTCACTTATCCCCATTCTTTATGCCATACAGCCTCTTACGTGTTTCTCCCACACAGTATAATGTTCCCGCAGTACTGCTATCCCCAATTTTTTGTTATTTTTTGTGTTTTTCATGTAATTTATAGAAGCCAAAGCAAAAATGCTAAAAAAGAAACCATTCTATCCAGAGGAAAAAAAACACTGTACATGAAGAATTTGGCATCACATGACTCCTGTCTTGTTGTTCTTACAAACAAGCTTTTATTTCAGCCTCAAACTTCTGTGTGTGAATCAGAGCTGAGATCTAACGTGACAGAAGATTACAGTGCGGGGAAGACGGGAAACATTCATATAGACGCCGGTGGTGATGGAGTCAGTGACGACTCTGGACAAATATGTCTCTAGAGCCGTAGTAGAAGATGAAGATGTCGTCCTCCTCATGAAGTAGTTATTTCTCATGTAAATAGATAAACTTTAAAAAATATGTATATCTGCACATAGAGAGCATAAAAACCACTAGTTAAAGAGAGATCCCAACTGCAACAATGTAAGTAAATGAGCAGTAATAAATCAGACTAAAAAGAAACATGTGTGGAATAAACAATTACCTTAAATAAATAGATGTCAGAGATCAAAAGGTGATTCCCCTCTTGGTCTGGAGGTGGAGGAGTGTCCAGGATGAAGAGCTAATTCCTCTCTATAAATTCTAGTCCATAAAAGTGTAGAGCGATGCTCAAAAATGTCCTAAGTAGGGCTCATGTGGCAATAAATCCAAAGTGAAGGAGAAGATAACTAAGGCGACGTCCCAGCCGGTGACGGACGCCTGTGATATGCTCAGCCGTGCTGCAGCAGGCAGCGTGTTACAGAGAGAACCCGACAAGGTGCAGGAGGACCTGTAGGACCTTGCGTGACGTCACAGTCACGTGTGGGCACACGTGACTGGGCTACGGAGCGCACACAGAACCAGAATCCTACGCGTTTCGGAATCGCTGAATCCCTGACGAAGGTCCTAAAAGGGATAAAGATGCACATCAATGTAGGCTGGGATATGGGGTAATTCTTTTGTTCCATTAGAGGGCTTCAAATGTGAGGCAAACACTACACAGATGTCATATCCAAGTATGGGGGAAATCATAGATAACACAAAAGTAAGGTCAAGAGCAATAAAAAGAATTCCTAAAAAATCAACAGAAGAGAACGAGAGTTCACTAACATACAATGGTATAATAGCCGGGTCCACGTAAACAAAGTGGGTACATGCAGGTCTAATATAGGCTTCTTTAAAGATGGAGAAAAATAAAATGGAATGAGGGGGCCTTGCCTACCAGGCTAGGGATGAGGAGGCCATGCTTACCAGGCAAGGGATAAGGGGGACATACCTACCAGGCTAGGGATGAAGGGCCATGCCTACCAGGCTAGTGATAAGGAGGACATGCCTACCAGGATAGGGATGAGGGGGCCATGCATACAAGTTTGGGGATGAGGGGGCCACGCATACCAAGATGGGGATGAGGGAGCCGTGCATACCAGGGTGCGGATGAGGGGGCCATGCATACCAGGATGGGGATGAGAGAGCCATGCTTACAAGGATAGGGATGAGAGGGGCATATATACCAGGATAGGGGATATTGGTACAGAATTAACCACATTTTTTGCTTCAATTTTTTTTCTAATTTCCTCCTCTTAAAACTATATAGTCTGAAAAATACAGTAGGTTTTTATTATTAGGTATAAAGAAGAAAACTAAATACTGTGAAATAATAACTCTCATATTTCCCTTATCTCCAGTAAGTGTATTATTACACAGGATTTTTATGAAGTTACATCGGCTCATCTTCTTATTCAGGTCTCTACAATATCCAATCTTCTCTATCTTCTATAGAAAAGAATTTTCCGGATTTACCCATCAAGGATGGATATGGACAGAGACAAGATGGCGGAGAGGATATTACACCTCACCCTAGAGATCCTCTTCCGGCTTACTGGAGAGGTGAGAGATTCTGATGACGTCACATTACATCATTCTTATCTATGGGAATAACAGATGGACAGAACTGGAGAGGTGAGGACTCTGGAAATGTCTGTAGTGAGGTTTATTAATGTGTCTCTCCATAACCAGGATTACACAGTAGTGAAGAAGACCTCTAGTGAGCGCTGTCAGGACCCTGTGTCTGAGGGATGGGGAAGACCCCTGAGCCCAATCACGGGACCTCCACCTCACCCCCTGATACATGAGGACATCAATGACCAGAAGATCCTAGAACTCACCTACAAGATGATTGAGCTGCTGACTGGAGAGGTGACACTGCTGGGAATGCTGGGACATTAAACAGTAACACTATGAAGGGATCGGGGGATGACGCTATCATTCTATGTGTCAGGTTCCTATAAGGTGTCAGGATGTCGCCGTCTATTTCTCCATGGAGGAGTGGGAGTATTTAAAAGGACACAAAGATGTGTACAAGAGCGTCATCATGGAGGTTCCTCAGCCCCTCACATCACCAGGTAATAGGACTTAATACACACTACCTGTAATTATCTGTATGTAAAGGATGAACTCAGTCCCTGTATGTGTTTCCTCCAGATCTATCCAGTAAGAGGACAACACCAGAGAAATGTCCCCATACTCTTCTTCCACAGGACTGTAAACAAGAAGATCCCAGTGTTCCTCAGGATCATAAGGTAGATGGAGAGAAGGTGTCATGAGATCTCCCCTATGATGTGTAGACGGCTGTGAAGGTCTTGTGCTCAGTCTTGTTTTATCCACCAGCAGGGTGGATAAAAATCAATGATTTTTTTAAAAAAATCAAAAAAATCGGATTTTTTGATTTAAATCGGATTTTTTTCAATAAACTGCTTTTTGAGGAAAATATTTACCATCCAAAGGTTCTTCCATCATGAGATAAAGCTGAGTTGTTTAACTCGGTAGAATAAAGGCTGTATATGTGTAACATTCACAATGCCATGCTCTTCCAGAGGTTTCTGTAGGATTAGTGGGCAGTTTCTCTCCTATATTATCACAGACGCTCGCTTTACTTACGCAGTTCTCAAAACTGAATTTGACTCCGCAGAGGTCCCAGCCTCTTCTTCACGGCAAAAATTTTACAACATGAAGAGTTGAGAAAAAGACCTTAATCCTATTGTTCTACAAACCTATATGAATACAGAATCAACCCCTTTAGTGCCAAGTCCAAGAAGTTAGACAATATGTTTCTGATTGTTTGGAGTGGAATAGATCTGCACAACACAAGAAGAATGTGAATCTAAGTGTGAGGAGGAGGAAGGGCAAGCAGACAAGAAAATGAAAGTGAAACTTTGAGCACAATACTGCAGAATAGCCACAGACAGACAAGTCTGGATCTGTTTGTGTGTACATTCTGAGGTTTATTACATTCTTTCCTTATAATGGCAGCAGGCCGTAAAAGAGACCCAGTTTGGGAATATTTTAATGAAGCTCCTTCGCCTATCGGTAAGGCAGGCATGCGTGCAAAATGCAAACGATGCAACAAAGAGATGCAAGGCCTGGTGGCGCGAATGAGGCAACATCATGAGAAGTGCGGTGATGAAGATGACGACGAGTGAGCTACAGAGGACAGCAGGGACAGTAGTATTTAAGTTTTTCATGTGTCGGCTGGGCTGACAGTCTAAGTTTCTTAAAATATATATATATATTTTGTTTAGCCAAATTAGTTAACAAACATGGATGTTTGTTTAAGCAAATAACTTATGCTGTAATGTTGTTATTGTTTCAGTTGAATAAATCTATTTAAATTGTTATTAAGGTCAGGATTATTTTTCTCCTTCCTAAGTACAACAGAACAGTGGTGTCCAAATATGAATGATTAACCCATTAAACTGGGGAGAAAAAAGTAATATAAAAAGTGATTCTAAAAATCTTCATCTACTTGCATGTTAAAGTAGCAAGAACTAGTTTAGGTAGAAACTTTGATTTAAATCACTGATTTAAATCAAGCCTTACTGACTAGTGATTTAAATCGTGATTTAAATCGTGATTTAAATCAGTTTGATTTAAATCAAATCCACCCTGTCCACCAGTATTATATGTTTTATACTTGTGTAATGAGAACGGTGGAGATGGCAGGATTAGAGCTGATCATAGATGTGACTTCTCCATCTGTCTGTGACTTTTACAATATTTGTTTCAGGGTGAAGATCTGACCCATATTAATACTACAGAGACATATGTGAGGGGTGATGAGTGGTGTAAAGAGGAGATTCCTACATATGACTACCCAGGTGAGTAGTAACCACTAAATACAGGGAAGTCACAGATTCTTAGTCACCGGCTGCGGCTGCTTTATTGGTTTTGTAGTCCGGTGGTATCACAATAGTGTGATCACCATTTCCCTGTAGAACACAAACATTATTATCCACACCAAACTGTTCAAATGTCTTTGGACATTGAACGCCCTTTTCTATAGAACTTACAACCTGGAGGATCCACTTACCCCATGGGATTAAACAATGCTGACCATTACCTGCCCAGATCTGTAAACTACAAAACCAAGTGACAGCGTACATATAATGTAGTGACGAGTTAAAAAATCACTTGAAAAAAATATGATTGGTCGCTAAGAGAATCCGGAAGGTAATGATTTTATTGCCTTTGCAACAGTAATGCCAGTCTCTACGTGGTGCTTTCCATTCTCCCGGCAGGGATGCCAACATACTCACCGCCTCGTCCATTCGGCTGTGTCTCTGTATCCTCCTGATGCTTCCTGCTTCTCTGGGCCTGCGAATGCCACGCAGGTCTCCCGCCTTGACCTCAGGCTTCAGGAATGGACCGGAGAGGTGATGCATGAGAGTAAACCAGCATGTCTGGCTCTGTCCTTCCAAAGATTGCTAGTTCTCCAGCCTTCTTAAACAGCTATATTCTCTGAACCTATGCAATTTGATCGTGTTACGCTGTCCTGTATTTTGACGTGGCACACCCTTATAAACCCGTTCTGAGGTTCCGGTGGGTCCTTGTAGAAGGGAGGTAGAGTCATGGGTTTACAGCGACAGAGAGGACTACGACTGCAGCGTATGATTTCTCCTACTCCTGCGCTGATTAGAAGCACTTCACCTTCATATAACAGCGATGCACGTTTCTTTTAGCAGTGCAAAGGTTTATCTGCTCAGTTGAGAGCTCCTGAAAGCTTTCCTGCATTAAGGCTCAGCTGTGCACCGTTAGCCGCTTCCATCTCTTATATAATCTGGGCCCTGCCTAGCACTCATTATCAGAGTGGCTTTTGCTACATGACTGGAGGTTGTTGGTTGTTATTTAACAAAGCGTTTGGTGGATTTATCTCTAACTGTTGCGTGGTTTAGGTTGTGTGCTAATTCCCCTTCATCTCTTACTTTGGTTTTTCTCCATCCTCCATTCCCCGGTGTATGCCTGTTTTTTGTGCGAGTATATTTGTATGATTTGCATGTTCCTTTATCCCTGCTGGTATTACCTTGTTAGTCTGGTTGATGTATTATTGTACACTAGTACTCCTCTCTTCCCTGGGTGGGGGTAGGATACAGACTGAGGGTGGATTCAAGAGCTATGGCAAGGTATGTGGCCCTGGCGTCTTCACCTTCAGAAGTAATCCGGGAAACAGGGCGAGCTTGGACACCCCTAGCGTTAGGGACAGGGAAGGAGCCCCTGGTCCCAGGACACGAGACAACAAAGTCGTGATGTTTGGTCTACCAGTATCAGAATCCTGTCCTGCCACTGACTTCAAGTCAAGTTATGACTGTGATTCTGACCCTTGGAGTCAGTTGCTGAAGTACCATTGACTGCCCAGCAGTGGTATCTGGCGGCTACCTGCAGCGCGAGCCTAACTCCACCATCAGGAGCTCTAGCGAAAACATGGCAGCTACTTAACCACGCTCGTGGCACAGTGGGTCTACAATCTACAGGTGCGATAGTCTTCCTAGATCCCTGATATCTTATTGGATGAATCTACCTTCTCTCCTTTCTGTGCTGCTGAATGTCTCATATGGTCCCTACAAGACCAGGTCCAGTCTTTCTGACCAAACTTCACTTTTATGATCGACAACATTAAATGTGCAGTGAGGCCAAGTGTGAATTTCTGTGCAATAGCAACAGAGTTTCCCTTGATCATTTTTTTCTGTGCAATGATATATCTCTAAGCTGTGCGTGGTTGATGGCTGTAATATACATTTATTCACACCTACTGAAACAAAATCCTAAACAATGGTTTTGGAGGGATAGTGAGGCATAGACATGGATATTATAAAATGAAATCTTTTATTGAAATTTTTTTACAAGGATTTACATTTAAAAGTTTAAGTGTAAGGATTTGCAATTAGGTAGCAAGGTACAAGTTAACAATAGCAGGGGCTTAGCAGCACTAGGAAGGATTTTTAATCATAGTGACTGGTGTGTCTGAGCAGTCTCGGTGCATGTTCAGAATCGGCTTTAGATAAAGTGCAACGTGCTATACTGTTGGTATTGTTCTAAGGACAAGTGCTTATACACCAGCAGGGTGCTGCAAAGCAATCATTAGATATAGTTCCTTACATTAGTGTATACCCGGCTAGAAGTACCACAGCTACCACCCCTAGTGTGTGAGTATATATCCTGAAGTTAGATTATGTAGTGTTTGGACTTATGGTATAAAAATGTATTCACACCTGCAGGAGATGTGTTGGCATGGCTCGAACCCTGGTTTCATGGATTCACTCCACGTCATAAATTACATTATGTTTTCGACCCCAAGGAATTCACATTACTGCACAATCTCTCCTGAAATGGGAGCGCTAATACTTTCTCTACTTTTCTGGTCAGGACTCACAGCAGCTCCAATGGTACACAATAAATGAGTGCAACTCCGGTTTAGTGTTGTAGTTCTCCCACCAAACATATGTTGTTGATGGGGATGTCACATATTTTTTTTATTCTTTTTTTTTTTTTTTACCTGTTCATTCTGTATAGTTTGATTGTGGTGGGATTGTCCTCACTTATGGGAGTCAATAACTCCCTGATAGTCGTTAAAACAAGGTCTCCATTGCCTCTTCCAAATGCCTGTGATTTAAATTCAAGACACCTCATCTCTGCAATATTATAGAAAGTTTTCTCTAAATGTCCAATATTTCTTCAAGAACCTCATCTGACAGAAAATATTGTACCTTACGATAGTTAGATTGCAAAGAGCCACCGAGCCCCATACTCTAATTACCCCAGAGAGGTTTCATCACTAGTTACTTATTTATTACTGATGAAGACTGTTGAGTTTGATCATTTCAGTAGATGCGCTATTGTCTATAGTCACAGTTTTGTATTCCTAATCAGGCCATTTTTCAAATTTGATGTGTCACTTTGTGGTGATGTATTTTGTGAAGAATTCCAAAGTTAATAGGAAACAAATGGACTTTACAAATTATTTTCTAACTTCCATTGAATCCGACAATACCGTCTAGACTGTTGTACACTACTGTCTGGGCACATGAAAAACTTCAGAAGGGAAGGAGCGCCATTCAGCTATTTGAATGCAGAACTTGCTGGAATAGTTTGCAGACACAATGTAATGAGGGCACCTTTCGTGGTCACTTGGCAGCTCAAAAAATGGCCACCACGAGCAGGTTTGGCACTATCTATTCCATTTTCCAGATCCAGGGATTTCCTTGCTCATCACCTTTTAACCACATGGATCTGGAATTAGACAGAGACCCCTAGGCTTGGGTCATTGAGGTAACTGCTGTTCTATGGAGTGAAGTGACAAGAAGAATAGTCAGGTCAGAACCAGGAGGGCAGAGAATACAAAATCAGAAGACACGAGTAGTCAGTAAAGGCTGGAGTCACAACAAGAAACAAATACACAAGCTGGGAGCAGAGCACTGAAGCACCGGAGAACAAGACTGTATCTGGCAGCTTCCTGCAATATGCTACGAGCTTTAGTAGGGTGTTGTGCTTTCCAATTAGCAGAAGCAGGGAGAAGATTACTGCAGCTCGACAGCACACACACACCCATACTTTTTTAATCAAATACTTTTTATTAAGGCATATATCAAAAATGTAGTACAGTATGACACAAACTTCAGACAGATACCAAAATTACAAAGCAGATTGAAACGTTTTCAGTTAACATGAACTAGCCCCTTTACCCAGTACCCTCAAACCCCATCCCAATATCCTTTATTATCAAACTGGTACATCTCCTCTTGATAAATTCATACACCACTCCACAAAAGCTCAGCCGCACAAGTACAATTACTACAGAGGTAATTAGCCGACTCCCAGCCTACTCTGCAGCAACTCAACCGACGCCACACCCGGACAATCCATCCATCCGCCCCACACATTTTCACATTTTTTATGTTGACCTCTCTTAGTGTAAATATTCTTTTCCATGAGGACAATAAAGTTTATTTTATTCACAAACTCTTTTTTTGACTGGTGGTTTTTCATCTAACCAATGCATCGCAATAAGCTTCCTAGCGGCATATAGCAATCTTGCAATAGTCAGTTTCCCACATTCATCCGTACCAATATCATCCATACTTCCCAGGAGGCAAGTCAGCGGGTTACACACAATATTTACCCCCATGACTTCTTGAATCAGATTGAGCACTTTCACCCAAAAGGGCTGAAGGCGAGAACACGACCACATCATGTGTAGAAGGTCGGCTCCTACCTCAAAACACCTTGGACATTGAGTCTCTTCTCAGACCTGCCTTCATCATCCATAACGGGGTCCTGTAAACTCTATAGACTAAATATAGGTGAGACACCCTTTTAGCCTCACTTAAAGAAACCGTGGGAATGTATTGTAATATGTACTCCCACTGAGACTCCGATACAGGATCACGGTCCGCCATCCATTTCTCCCTCAACATTAACGGATGTCTCAGTAAAAAAATGTCCAACAGGTCCCTGTACATCAAAGTGATGAACCCCCTCGTGTTCCTCCGAGGTCCTATGAGATTCAACAAACTATCTGACTGCAGAACCAAAGGTGACTCTTGGTTTTGTTTATTTAGGGCATGTCTCAGCTGCAGATACTGGAAAAACATCTTCTGGCTCAGAGGAAACTCATTCCTGAGCATTTCAAACGTTTTAATAACACCACCATCGAACAACTGAGACACATACCAAATGCCAATACGCCTCCACTGACCAAACCCCCGCAATCTCATGAGCTCCGTCATTCTAGGGTCAAACCAAATCGACGCATATCGCGTAAATTCTGTCACCCCCCTCCACTGTTTAATTTTCTGCCAAACTTTCCCCATCATAACTATGGTTGGGAATTTTTCTGGGTTCAATCTAAATCTGCCCGCTTCCAAACTAGATAACAATGGACCCTTCCCCACTATATACCCAGTGATTATCCCAGCTGATGTGTTTTGGCTAGATTCTCCCCAGCCCACCATATGCTGACATTGGGACACTATATAATATATCCAGGTGTTAGGGACCGCCAAACCACCCTCGTCCTTTGATCTCTGCAGATGCTCTAATTTGATGCGTGCCCGTCCACCCTTCCAAATCAGATCCCTAAATAGAGTATTAATTCTATAAAATTTGCTCTGTGCCAACCACACTGGAGCATTATGCAGTATATAGAGGAGCTGAGACATAAGGATCATTTTGATCAGATTTGACTTTACCTGCCACAGACAGAAATAGTTTCTTCCAGGCCCCAATCTTCTGCTGAAATTTCTCAAGCAAAGAAGTCAGGTTGAGCCGCACATATTTCCCTATTTTGTCTGAAACCACGATACCCAAATATTTGAACTCGTGTACCACCCTTGAGGGGATCCCAGGGTCAAGTGTCAGAGGAGCCGCCACGTCCAAGGGCAACAACACAGACTTGTCCCAGTTAATAGATAGTCCCGAAAGAGCCCCAAATTTAGTAATGCTATGCATAGCCGCTCTCAAAGACTCCTGCGCATCTTCCAGAAATAATAATACATCAGCCGCATACAAGGCTATCTTCTCTTCATGACTTCCATATCTATATCCCTTTATATCCCTATCCCTCCATATCACCACCGCCAGAAGCTCTATAGCAATCGCAAACAGCAGAGGAGACAAAGGGCACCCCTGCCGTGTTCCCCTGTACAAAGGAAAATCCTCAGACAGAAGGCCATTCACCCGTACCCTAGCACTCAGAGATGTGTTGTGAACATTTTGGCGATGACTTCGGAGCTGAAGCTCCCTCTGGTGGTTGCTGAGGGTATTGAACCTATCTTGAATACCAACAGTCCTACACCCGCAGATAACGAGTGGGTGTCAGGTGGTACTGACTGGCCTGATATAAGTGAGCTGATCTCCCATGATCCTCGCCGGTGATCAATTGTGCTTCCTGGTTTAGTTTGGAATTCAGCTTGCTTTCCTGCTGTCTCCTGCTTGCATTCAGATAAGTCTCTTTCAGGTTTTTTTTTATTGTGGTTTGAATTCCTTGCTTTTTGCTGCATTGCTTTTTCTTTTCAGCCAGGTCTCCTATGGGGGGCTTTGGCTGGTCTCCGTTCGTTTTTTGTATTTGTTCATTTGCTCAGTTCTTGTGATATTTTTCTGCTAGGTATCTACGTGTCCACACCAGAGATCTGATATAGGTGGTCGAACACGGTCTCAGTGTTTTTGGATTCAGAAGTGTTGGAGTTTTTCCTAGGGTTTTTCTGGGTTGCAGAAAGTATTCTCTCCTGTCCTGTCCTATCTAGACAGTTTTGGGCCCCAGCATTTGCTCAATCTATTTTCTGTCTGTGTTCGTATTTTCATCTTGTCTAACCGCCATTTTATGTTTGGGGGCTTCCTACTCTTTTGGGGTCTACTCCGGGGCAGTTAGCTATCCCTGAAGATGGAAAGAGGAAAGCTATCTCTCAGGCTGTACCAAGGCGTCTAGGACCACCGTAGGTACGCTCCACGGCTGCTTCTGGTTGTGCGGTTAGTTTAGGGGTCTGCAACCTATTAGTTTCCAACCTCTCTGGTGTTAGGCTGCCTAAGCTTTTTTTTTTTTTTTTTTTTTTTTTTTTTTTGCTCCTGCCTCCTCCGCTACCATAACATAACAGAGATGTGTATAACAGCTGCACCCAACTTATGAATTTCTCACCAAAACCCATAGCCCTCAGGACCGCCCACAAATACCGCCACTCCACACTATCAAACGCCTTAGCAGCGTCTAAAGACTGAACCCTCTGACCCATATTATCCACCTTTGCCTGCAAATTAAGAAACAATCGCCTGAGGTTATGTGCTGTAGAACTATTGGGCATAAACCCAGATTGATCCCTATGTATTATTGTCGTTACTACTTTATTTAGGCGGTTAGCCAACATCTTAGTCAGGATTTTAACATCTGTCTTTAACAGCGAGATTGGACGATAAAAGGCTGGGTCCATCGGATCCTTACCCTTCTTCGGCAGTACAACAATTATTGCCTCTCGCATGGACCGTGGCAGCTCCCCCTCCACCAAACCGGCACCGTACATCTCCAGCAAAGCAGAAAGAAGTGTCTCTTTATATTTTTTATACACCTCCCCCTGGATCCCATCCACCCCTGGGGCTTTATTATTAGGCATAGAGGCCAGTGAAGCATCAAGTTCCTCCAAATTAAATGTCTCCTCAAGAAGCCCCTAGTCATCCGCCAAAAGTCTGGAGAGCTGTATTTCCGCCAAATAACCATCCATCTCCTCCTCCGTTGGCCCCACCTGTGATTTGTAAAGATCCGAATAATAGCCCGTCATCACCTCCAAAACTGCTCTGCTACCAATATGTTCACACCCATCCCTTCCCCTCAGAGCAGCTATATGTGTGGAATCCCTCTGTGCTGCCACTATCCTAGAATGGAGATGGCCCACCCTGTCCCCCTCCTCAAAATATTTAATGTTCTGAAACATTCTCTTGCGTTCTGCTGCTTTCATTGCCATCTGAAACACTCTAGTCTGCGCTTCTTTCAACCTTCCCTGTGCCTCCGGGGACTGATCATTGATTAGTGCCTCCTCTGCTTCCTCCAATTCTCTAATCAACATCTGATCCTTCCTGCCAGTTTCTGCTTTTACCCAGGATATCTCCTTAATGCAGAGCCCTCTAAAATAAGCCTTCATAGCTTCCCTAACCATCAAAACCGACGCTGTCCCAACATTAATTCTAAAGTACTCTCTAATATTGCCCCCTATATGTTCATCCAGGTCAGTAAGTTGTAACCAGAATGGGTTCAGCCTCCACATGCGCCCTCTAGCAGGTACAGATCCCACTCCCTCAAGTGTCACACTCATGGGGGGAATGATCCGATATCGTTCTAGCCATGTATGTTACTTCCCCAACAAGGCCCAGCATCTGAGTATTGCCCAATGCCAGGTCAATCCTCGACAAGGATGCAAAGGAGGACGAGAAACAGGAATACTTATACACACCAGGATGTGAAATCCTCCATAAATCATGCAGAGCAGCTTCCTTCGGGACCGCTCCAAATGGTGTACAATTACCTCCCGGTCTCAACGGCTCCCGTCTGCCCCTGTCCCAATGTGTGTCTGGAATATTGTTAAAATCGCCCATTATCAGAAAAGGTACCCCGGGGTTTCATCCATTATCACTAGAACTCTGTAGAGCAGTCTCCCACAATATGGTGGTGGAATATATATTGAGACCAGCCACATCAAGGATCCATACAATTTACAAAGTAGGCATACAAATCTACCCGTCTGGTCAGTAATCACTTTGTGATACTCAAAAGGTACCCCAGTACAAATGAGAATACTGACCCCCCTAGAATATGTTGAATGTGAGGAGTGATATCCCGCTTGTACCCATCTCTTAGCAAGAAAATGTGTTCTCTTTAACCTTATGAGTTTCCTGCAAGCAACTCGCTGACGGCTTGGCATCACACAAAAACTTAAACACATCTTGTCGTTTCACACCAGACGCCATACCCCTGACATTCCAACTCACCACTCTCAGTCTTCCTGACATTTTCCCTCCTCAGCACATATTGCCCTGCATTCCTTAATCCAAGTACAGCTGGAGCCATAAGAACAGTGATCAGAGCGACGTACATTATATAAATGTTTAGGGGATGTGTAGAAACACGATGGGCCCTTTCTATTGCATACATGCGGGACAACTTGTCAGAGCCAATAATGTTTAGTAGCCATTTTTCAAAAAACTCTGTCGGCGCAGCTCTTTCGGTCTTTTCTGGCACTCCAATCAGCCGCACATTATTACGCCTAGACCTGTTCTCAAGGTCGTCCGTTTTCGCTTGTATGGCAGAAATCGCAGCACTCATGTGTTTAGTGGCCTTATCAGCTTTTGCTATATAATCCTCAGCATTGCTAATGCCCTTTTCAGCCTCTCCCATTCTTTCCTTAGTCACATGCATTGAATGCTGCAGTTTAGACATGTCCGCCGGCAGGACCCCTAGTTGTGCAGCCACATTGGTGATAGTGGTATGACTCTGAAGAACCACCTTAAACATATCTTTCAAAGTGGGCTCCTCAAGAATCTGAAGCCCTCCTATGCATGTTGCATTGTCCCTCTCAGTCTCTCCACATTCCCCTTCAAGGCACCCTAATCTTAATGGCTGTACAAAGCCCAAGAGCTCCTGGATCTGACGTCTCCTTCATTACCAATGAATAAGGTGGTGTCTGTTGACAAAAGCAGAAGTCGCAGAAGCAGTTCCCATAAGGAGATGTAGATAAAACTAGGAGGACAAAAACAGTGCAGTAGGGTTTTATTCAAAGGAGATGAAGATGTTAAATAAGGTTATGCTAACCTGATTTAGTTGTGTATAAACAACATTTCAATGGCTTATAAATCCAGCTGCTGCAGGTCCAACAGATCATCAGATCAAGAAATTAGATAGCGAGAATTTGCACTGCTGGTGTAAGGGGGAGGACCGCACTGCGGGTACCTGCTTGCTGGGGCGAGAACTTATGAGGCTGCGTCCCCTGTTTCCTGGGGGAAGCAGTAGTGAGCCGGACCTTCGTCCTGACCGCGGTGGGTGGGGAGACAACGGGAGAAAGCGCGCAGCAGAGGAGTTTGGCACGAACGGAGGGCAGCACTGTTATGTTTCGGCAGCTGAGGAGAAATAGCAAAAAATAGCCAAAGTAGCAATACACCAGAGAGGCTGGAAACTACTGGGTTGCAGAACCCTAAACTAACCGCAACACTAAAGTAGCCGTGGAGCGTACCTACGGTGATCTTAGACGCCTCGTCACAGCCGGAGAGATAGCTACACCTAAAGACAGATGAAAGCTAACTACCCCGTAGCAGAACCCCCAAAGAAACAGGAAGCCCCCAAACATGTAATGGCGGTTAGACAAGAAGAAAATACGAACACAGACAGAAAATAGCATAAGCAAACGCTGGGGCCCAATACTGTCTAGATAGAAAAGTATAGGAAAGAATTCTGTCTGCAACCTAAAAAACCCTGACAAAAATACCAACACTTCTGATTAACAAAAAAAACTGAGATCACACGACCTCTACCACCTAAATCAGATCTCTGGTGTAACACACAGCAATTCAGCAAATAAAAAGTGACGCAGGAACAGAGCAAAAGTGCAAACACAAACTGAGCACAAATGCAGTGCCAGGCCCCAAAAGGGGACCAGGCTGAAGTCCACTGCAAGGCAGCAAACAAGCAAGGAGAATCCAACCAGAGAAAAAAAAATAGCAAGTCACTTATCTGAATAGCAGGAATGCAAGCTGAGATCCAACCAAGACCTGGAAGAACAATTGATTACCGGCCTGGCTAATGGGAGTTCAGGTCACTTATATCAGACCATTCGGACCCAGCTGAAAGCCATTCAGCAATTGGTTCATTGCCCTCAGCAACCACCAGAGGGAGCCCCAGCTCCGAAGTCGCCTCCAATGTGTTCACAACACAGCGCGCAGAGAGGTGAGCTGTGCGCTCCCCATCCCCTCCTGACCACAGAGTACCGGCGCTGCGGCAGGGCCCCGCCGTCTTCAGATGGACCGCTGCCAGGAGAGAAGCCTGGTGTGCTGCAGCAATCCAGAAGGAGAGGGACTGCTGCGCTCAGGGAAGCCATGTGTTCCGCAGTAGCCAGAGAGGAATGCTCAGTCCTGGGAGCACCAGCATCGTGCAGGCCAGTGTCCACCGACTCCCTCCGCCAACAGTGGGGACCAAAGAGAGAGACGTGCAGTGTGAGCCTGGTGATTACCAGAGGACAAGGCACCGAACGTTCACTGTCGGGGAGTACAGCACACGTGCCACATAAGAGTGACTGGGAACAGGACAGACACTTGCGCCCTGACTTTGCCAGTGAATATTTGCCCAAGTACTTGCGCCCTGACTTTGCCAGTATATATTTGCCGAGCCATGTTGAGCTCGTACAGTAAGGTGGCCCATACCCTTGTTAGCCACTGCAGCATATGGACTAGGGGCTCAGCGGAAGGTACCGGAGACCGACCGCTGCTGCCAGAAGATGGGGCATTGTTGCCCACATGACTGTGTTGGAAAAGACACCGTGCCAGCCGTTGTCGGCGCCATTGACTTCATAGTCTTAGGAACCTACTGACTTCCTATCTGGATTCATCAGTACTGCCGCTATCTGACCTTTTATTCTTTAACTCACAATATCCTTTGTCATTTGTACTGTTTAATCCCTGGTTCAATCCTTTTCCTCCCTGTGTGGAGTATTCCCCTGTTAAATAACAGTTAACCCTTTCTCTGCCTCCTGTCCGTCACTGCATACCACAACCTGCTCACAATTTAGTTGTGTATAAATAACATTTCCATGGCTTATAAATCCAGCTACTGCAGGTCCAACAGATCATCAGACCAAGAAATCACAGCTAACGAGAATTTGCGGATAATCTGCACTGCTGGTATCACATATAGATCCAAGTCCAGATAGAAAGTATTTGCAGTTTTTCATTTATTCAGTTTATGCTTTTCGAAGTGCTGCAGACTTCTTCATCAGGACTGTTGAAGGGGTCACACTAGGGTGTGATCTTCTTAATTGTCTGTGGCCAAATTGTATCTCTCAAGGATATTTTATGTGCATGGTGAAAAACCACACGTGATTGACGACAGTCACTAGCAGCAAATCCGTTTATTTATCGGAAGACACATCCTTTTTATAGGTTATCAATTATCAATGTAAATCTGTGGTTAAACCCCCAAGTCCTCCTTCTTTTGGGAGGGCTTTAATTAATATTAGCTTTTATGATTCTGTTTTTCTCCTAAGTATTATTTCTTTCTTTATTAGTGGACACGTTGTCATATCAGAGTCCACTTGAGTGTTGTATAACCTGTTGACAGGTATGACTTAGAGCACATTAATTAATATCTGTGATTCTTATAAATATTCAGCAAAGCGTCCAATTTGCCTGTAAGCGTCCATTTTTGGATATCTTTAATCAGGATACATATCCTTAACAGTCCCCCTTTGGAGATATGCAATATCAAAACCCTAATCTCGTCAAGCCTATCGTTTTCTTCACCGCTTACGAGACAGCCCATCTCTAGTAGATGGACCCCCTCTTAACGGACTTGTGCGAAGGAAGTCAGATCCTCCTCTCTCCCTCTTTGGCATGTTTCAGGTAGACATTTCGGGGGAGGTGGATATGGCATTCCTCTCTATAAGGGGTTACATCTATTACACCCATTATAGCGTTCATTCTAGCATTCGTCTTGTCCTCCATCTAAGACTATTCCCTTTTTTAGTCTGTTCTTTGATACTTGAGCACCTGCAATCTCTGTACATTGCGTGTAACTCTAATTGACCAAGATCATTGTATATACTTTCTTTGTATTTATTTTTTCTTTTGTTGTTGTTTTTCTAAATCTATTTTGTAGTGACTGATGATGGTCTCGTTTTGTGACCGAAATTTTTCTGTTTACTACACTGTGTGGACATCAATAAAATTACTTATTCTTGATCATAATTAAGTTGAGTGCCGAATCATCTCAGAGTACTTGATCCCTGCTGGATAGATCAAATATATGGAAGGGCATAAGAGCTTTTAGTATAGCACATCATCCTTTACAAGGGATGTACAGTCTTGGCCTAATTTTATGTCATCGCATAGCCAATACACGTCAAGCAATTGATAAATTTGGCCTACCAACAAGGAATCATTGTATGGGCTTCCTTCCTAAACCTGGATAACATAATTACAGTAGTCAGATGGTAACTTATCTACATGTACCCTGGGAGCATCAAGTTCAAAACAGGTGTGATTCCCTGGATAGAGGGTGATCCCATGGTCAATTGGTTCCTTACATTGGTAACGTGGGTATAAATAGGATACAGCTTGGCATTTTTGTGAGTTACTTGGGCAGTTATTTATGTACAGTGATAGACTGCATGTGAATCCCTCTTCATCTATCCTTGAGTCTATTGGGAAAGGCACTGTGCCTAAATGAGGTCTGGGAGTGGTGCAGGCTATGCAGGAGGAGCGATTTGCATTGTTGACAGTGTATCTTACCCATTCTAGCCAGACGTTGGAGTCCGAGAATCCTGCTTGTATGGACAATTTATCCTCATAGGTCAAATCTAATAGGAGTTTGGCTACTGGTATCGGTTCATCTACATCTTCAGTTTGTGTGTCAGAAATGTGCCTGGAATCAATGTTTCTTAACCGAAATTTACTCATTTTGTCACTATCTCCATCCCTACCAAGTTTGGTACTTGAGCCTAGTACATATAACCCTTGGTCACTCTCCGTGGGGTTGTCAATTCTGAGGTACAGAACTATACATCACTCTTTGGGGCAATGAGTGGCAGGGATGAGGAGTGGATGGGGAATATTGAACCAGGAAGGCTCCTCTGGCACTTAAAAGGGCCTTTGGTCAGAGTCATGCGGGTTAATAGGCTGGCTCCCCATTTGTCTGTTCCTTGCAGGGCATGAACTGGTTGCTGTCCTCAGTCACTCTCTCCAGAGTGCCACCCAACAAGTGGCTAATCCTCACAGTTTGACCCTTCCCCTGTTTCAGCAACAGTGACATAGATGAATTGTGTGCCTAACCAAATGTCAAACTGTGCCATGTGGCCTGGGCATTCTACTATGAGGCAATAGTCAAATTGATATGTTACTCTTGGGGTAGAGACATTGTACCAGAAGGTCACTATACCCTCCTCATGGGTGACTGCCCCCTGGTGACTGGCTACACCTTGGGCTAGTTAATGGATAAGTGTTAAATGGATGAAGATTGACAGTCGCCACTTGCCTTTGGATCTGGCACCTTCTTGCAGTGGGAAGCATGCATCCATGTGGGCTTTCCTTCGAGCTTGACTGCTGTGGCAGTGGTCAACAGGACTTGGAATGGGCCATCACAGCTGGGCTCGAGGGAATCGTCTGTTGAACCTCTTGGTGAGGACCCAGTCACTGGGCAGGATCTGGTGTTCTCCTTCTAGGTCCTCAGGATCTAGAATGGATGAAAAACTTGAGAATGTATTTTAGTTAGATATTTGGTCAGCTCAATCATAAACTTAGTTAAAGTGTCATACTGCATAGACAACTGATGTGGGAAGTACAGTCCTAGCCTGGGAGCGCTTCCAAACAGGATCTCATATGGGCTAAGTTTGGTTGGACCAGCTGGTGTGTCTGACACTAAACAGCGCGAGGGGAAGACTCTCATGCCATGGCTTCCCTGTCTCTTGTGCTGCTAGACGTTTAGACGGCACCTGAACCTTCATCCTACCAGGACCTCCAGTTGGTCCCTGCCCTGTCGGATTTCCGTATATATGGCCTTGAGCCTTTTCAAGTTTTCATATCCCACAGTGGCCTCCTCTGTTCCTTTTCCGTTATCTTCCTTAAGGTTTGAGAAAGACCCATTGCAGGGTCGAAACATAACCTCTACACATTTTTTATGCTGTGGTGTTTTCAAATAAAACTTTTTTCACTTGCATTGAAAGATTGTTTGAGTGCGGCTGTTTTTCCAATTTCATGATTATCTGGCCTAGTTCCTGGTTCAGCCTGCACCTATTCGTTACTACAGAGTGCACGCCTTTTTCTACTATATTATCTGCAGTGGATCTGGTCTTCAGCCTCTTGATAATCAAGGATTTGGTCGCAGGGTGGATTTTTGGCATGTTGTCAGAGCTCAAATTGCAGTTCAAGTGAAGGTCTGGGGTGCTGCGTTTCTTTTTATACACTCCCATTAATTAAGCAATCATTTACTGAGCACTGGTGAGGATGTAAACTAGGATTGGGTGCATTATATGACCAGGTGACAAAACTTTTGTCGTGACAAAACTTTTGTCTTGCCAAAACCTGACCATTCTGTGTCCATTAAATGATCAATATTTCTGCATTGATGCCAATTTATTTTCTTAACCTAAACCAAATTTGGGAGGGTTTCAGCTTTCAAAAGAATAATTTATAAAACAATGGATGAATTTAACGTCAGGTTATATGCTTTGATTTACATAACATGGATAAGCGACGTAACTTCTGTCAGGGACTGTAGTCATTTATTTTTATTCATATATGATATATTACCTATATGCCTAATTTGGACTAGATTGCACTATGCACTTTATTGTTTAAGGTATATCTCTCTTATGTGGGGTTATTTATTATTGATGGCTATATAAACTATATCTTTGGTGATATCTTACCTCTTCCATTGCTGTTTACGATACATTGCATTATGCACCTTACTTATATTCTTTTGAGGGATAATATGTCCATGGGATAATCTATCCCTAAAGACAGCGCCAGTATAATATATATATATAGATATATCTATATAGATATATATATCTAGATATATATATATCTATATAGATATATCTATCTATATATATATATATCTATATAGATCTATATATATCTATATAGATCTATATATATCTATATAGATCTATATAGATCTATATAGATCTATATATATCTATATATAGATCTATAGATATCTATATATAGATATCTATAGATCTATATATCTATATAGATATATCTATATAGCTATATAGATCTATAGATATCTATATATAGATATCTATAGATCTATATAGATAGATATATCTATCTATCTATCTATCTAGATCTATAGATATCTATATATAGATCTATATAGATATATAGATATATCTATATAGATATATAGATATATCTATATAGATATATAGATATATCTATATAGATATATAGATATATCTATATAGATATATAGATATATCTATATAGATATATAGATATATCTATATAGATATATAGATATATCTATATAGATATATAGATATATCTATATAGATATATATAGATATATCTATATAGATATATATAGATATATCTATATAGATATATATAGATATATCTATATAGATATATAGATATATCTATATAGATATATAGATTATATCTATATAGATCTATATATATCTATATAGATAGATAGATAGAGATATATATATATATATCTCTATCTATCTATCTAGATCTATAGATATCTATATATAGATATCTATAGATCTATATATAGATCTATATAGATATATATATATATATATATATATATAGATAGATAGATAGATAGATATATATAGATCTATATCTATATAGATCTATATATCTATATAGATCTATATATCTATATAGATCTATATATCTATATAGATCTATATATCTATATAGATAGATCTATATATCTATATAGATATATATTATAATCTATATAGATATATATATATATCTATATAGATATATAGATCTATATAGATATATATCTATATAATATATATATATATATAGATAGATAGATAGATAGATAGATATTATATAGATTATATATAATAGATATATAGATATATAGATATATATAATATATATAGATATATAGATATATATATATATCTATATATCATAATATATATATATAGATATATAATATTATAGATCTATATATATATATAATAGATCTATATATATATATATTAATATAGATATATATATCTATATAGATAATATATATATATCTATATAGATATATAGATCTATCTATATAGATATATAGATCTATATAGATATATAGATCTATATAGATATATAGATCTATATAGATATATAGATCTATATAGATATATAGATCTATATAGATATATATATATATCTATATAGATATATATCTATATATATATATAGATATATCCCTTTATGATTTTGGATTGATTCTGACAATTTGGACATGCATTTATAAATTCCTTATTAAGTCTGTGATACTCGCTTGATGTGATATATAGGTGTTGCCTTTCTCTTCCTTGTGTCATGTATTAGGTATTATACATTATAAATTGATTTTTTATGAATTTTTGGTAAAAATAAAATTGATAAATTTTTTAACATTGCTCCTTGGTCCATACTTTCTTGGGTATCTGTTTAAATTATATGGATGAGTATTTTCTATTGAGCCTTTTTTTTGGGGTATATTCTCAGTTGCCCACTGCTACCCTTGAGGTTCCTCCAGTGTGTGCCTTAACCTTCTCCACCGCACCTCTTTCTTTCAATAAGGACTCCATCAGTTCTTGTATGGCTTTGTGATGTCTGACAGCATTCTATTAGCTGTGACGAAGTCTCTTGCCCTCCAGATTGGTCCATAGTCATGACACACGCCATGAACGCAGTGTGAGTCGGAGTATATTGTAGCTTTGCGTTGAGCAGACATCTTGCATGCTTCTGTCAAGGCCCACAGTTCTGCCTCCTGTGCAGAGAAGGATGGAGGTAATGGTTTTGCTAGCAGCACGGTATCTTCTGTGACTACTGCTATACCAGTGTCGAAACGGACTTTTGGTCTGCATACCTTGATCCATCCACAGAGTGTCCTGTCAGGATTTTCCAAAGGTACATCAGTGACTGAGTCAAATGCGGAGGTTTCTTGCCTCATGAGAGACAATCGTGTTGAGCCATCTCAGAGTTGACTACCTCTTCCACTAGTGTGTCAGAGATGTGATCTTCATTCTTTTCCCCCCTTGGCAGAGATATGAAAGATATGAAAGTAGGGTTAAGGACAGCACATCTGGAGATGGTGACGTCTGGGAGCAGAAGAGAGCATTGTAGACATAGGTGGCGGGCGGCATACAAGTGTTTTGGCTGTGTCTGGGCCAGAATGGCAATATCATGGGGTGCCATTATCTTCAGCTGGTGGCCAAAAATGACGTCCGAGGTCTTATCCAACAACAGATGGGTTGCAAACACGACTCTCATGCAGGTTGGTGCTCCACGGGCAACTGGGTCAAGTCTGGCGAGAGTAGTACCCAAGAGGGCGTTGTCTTCATCTGTGAAGTTGTCAGGACTGAAAATTTCTACTCTAAAACCCTAAACAACCAACAAGCAGGATCTTATTTAGAAAACTGTCTGTTATCTATTGTATATATAGTTGTGCTCAAAAGTTTACATACCCTGGCAGAATTTTTGCTTTCTTGGTCTTTTTTCAGATAATATGAATAACACCAAAACTTTTTCTCCACTCATGGTTTGTGGTTGGGTGAAGCCATTTATGTCAATCTACTGTGCTTTCTCTTCTTAAATCATAATGACAAAACATCCAAAGACCCTAATCAAAAGTTTACATACTCCATTTCTTAATACCGTGTATTGCCCCCCTCTAACATCAATGACAGCTTGAAGTCTTTTGTGGTAGTTGTGGATGAGGTTCTTTGTTTTCTCAGATGGTAAAGCTAGCTACTCTTCTTGGCAAAAAGCCTCCAGTTCCTGTAAATTCCTGGGCTGTCTAGCATGAACTTCGTGCTGAGATATTCCAAGAGTGGCTCAATGATATTGAGGTCAGGAGACTGAGATGGCCACTCAAGAACCTTCACTTTGCTCTGCTGTAGCCAGTGACAGGTCGACTTGGCCATGTGTTTTGGATCATTGTCCTGTCAGAACATCCAAGTACGTCCCATCCGCAGCTTCCGGGCTGATGATTGCAATTTGCCTCCAGTATTTGCTGATAACATGCTGATTTCATCTTCAACTTTGACCAAGTTTCCTGTGCCTTTGTAGCTCACACATCCCAAAACATGAATGCTTTACAGTAGGAATGATGTTCCTTCCATCATAGGTCTTGTTGACCTCTCTCCAAATGTAACGTTTATGGCTGTGGCCAAAAAGTTAAATTTTGGTCTCATCACTCCAAATTACCTTGTTCCAGAAGTTTTGAGGCTTGTCTCTGTGCAGTTTTGCGTAGTGCAGGTGAGATGCTTTGAGGAATTTGAGCAGTAATCTCTTTCTTTTGGCGATTCGACCAGACCATGCAGCCCATTTTTCTTCAAGTGCCTCCTTAATGTGCATATTGAAACATCCACACCGCTAGTTTTCAGAGAGTCCAGTATTTTAGCTGCTGTTTGTAGATTTTTCTTTTGCATCCCAATCAATTTTCCTGGCAGTTATAGAAGACTTTTTTTGGTGTATCTGAACGTGGTTTTGTTTTTACAGAGCCCCTGATTTTCCATTTGTTAATCACAGTTTGAATGCTGCTGACTGGCATTATCAATTCCTTGGATATCTTTTTGTATCCCTTTCTGGTTTTATACAGTTCAACTACCTTTTCCCATAGATCCAATGACAATTCTTTTGCTTTCCACATGACTCACAATCCAGAAACGTCAGTGGCTGTAATGAAAGATGCAAGATTCTGTCTGGATCCCAGAAACTCACACACTGATTACAAGCAATTTATGTGGCATTTGTCACAGGTCACGGGTGAGGATGTTACCTTTAGAAAGCCATTCAAACCCATTTGTTTCAACTTCTATGCATGTTATCAGGCTAAAATCACCAGGGTATGTAAACTTTTGATCAGGGTCATTTAGATGTTTTGGGTTGTCATTATGATTTACAAAGAGAAAACACAGTAGTTTGACAATAAATGGCTTCACCCAACCATTAACCATGAATGGAGAAAAAGTTTTGGTGTTATCAATCATATTCTCTAAACAAAGGCCAAGAAAGCAAAAATCCTACCGGGGTATGTAAACTTTGAGCACAACTGTATATATTCGTAACAGCATTGGTCTAACTGTTACTAATATATATACAATAAAGAACAGACAGTTTTCTAAATAAGATCCTGTTCGTTAGTGGTTTTGGACTTTAGGGTTGAAATTTTCACATGACTTTACCCAAGTTTACATATTTCCATCACTATAATCAAAAGTGATTTTTTTTTTTTATATGTGACCTTTTCTATGTAAGTATGTTTTGTCTTGTCCTCAGTGGACCAAAAAAGGGGGCTCCATTATTTTGGTCAACTTATTAAAAGTTAAGTTTTAATAGCATTTCTTCCTTGCCTTTTCACACATTATTTTTGATTGGTATACTACCCATTCATCTTCCCAAACATAGTGCCCAGATTATGTTCCAGGAAACACACACACCGTAAATGAAGTGGGTTCTTCTCAGTATAGTACTGCCAAATACATGGATGCTAAATGTAGTTTTGATAAACTGGAAGGCTCAGAAGTGACTGGGAGATTTGACTTTGGGAGAGCAGATATTGCTGAACTGGTTTATGGAAGCCATGTTCCTTTTCAAGAGCCTTTGAGCTACTAATAATGTGGAAACCTCAGTTTTTCCATTGACAGTTGATGGACCTGACTGGGGCTTGTTTTTTAAAGGACGAGTAAAAGTTTCTATTGGTATTATATATGCCTATGTAACATTGTTTGGTGGCTTTTTATTCCATATTTGGGAGGTAGAATGAACAGTTGAACACCACGCTCTACTGGTTCAACCTATGAGGTTTTCTATTAAATTATGAACTGTCAATATCTTGGTGAATAATTCAATATTTTTATGTAACTTGACATTTTTATCAACAAATGAAGTAGAAATGTTAAATGCAAATTTCAAGGATATTTTATTAAAAAAATAATTGTTTTTATCCTTAGCAGATTACTGTACCAGGAGATCAGAGGGACAGCTGACATCTTCAATTTTTAAATCTGATAATCTAAAGATCCCACAGGATACAATTGAAGTGAATGCCATTACTCCAGATATACCATCATCCCTTCACTGCAAAGATCTATCATCTGATCCATTGAAACAGGTCCTGTCTTCTGATTCATTATCGACTATTAAGGAAAATCAAAGTCTCAAAACAATCATTAAAAAACAAATCGCTCCTAAAGCAAAGAAGCCATTTTCACTTTCAGAATGTGGAAATTGTTTTCCCCTTGACAAGTCTTTGTTTAAACATCCAAAAATTCACACATCAGAGAATAGATTTTTTTGTTCCAAGTGTGGGATATGTTTTAACCAGAAATCAAATCTTCTTACACATCAGCGAACTCACACAGGGGAGAAGCCATTTTCATGTACAGAATGTGGGGAAATGTTTTACAGAGAAATCAAGTTTAATCAGACATCAAAGAACTCACACAGGGGAGAAGCCTTTTTCATGTTCAGAATGTGGGAAACGTTTTAACCAGAAATCAGAAGTTCTTATACACCAAAGAACCCACACAGGTGAGAAGCCATTTTCATGTTCACTATGTGGAAAATGTTTTGCAGAGAAATCAAGTCTTGTCAAACATCAGAGAACCACACAGGAGAGAAGCCATTTTCATGTTCAGAATGTGGTAAATGTTTTACTAAGAAATCAAGTCTTATCACACATCAGAGAACTCACACAGGGGAGAAGCCTTTTTCATGTTCAGAATGTGGGAAATATTTTTACCAGAAATGGATTCTTGTTAGACATCAAAGAACTCACACAGGGGAGAAGTTTTTTTCATGTTCAGAATGTGAGAAATGTTTTAACCAGAAAACACATCTCGATAGCCATCAGAGAACCCACACAGGGGAGAAGCCTTTTTCATGTTCAGAATGTGGGAAATGTTTTACAGAGAAATCAAGTCTTAACAAACATCAGAGAACTCACACAGGGAAAAAGTTGTTTTCATGTTCAGAATGTGAGAAATATTTTAACCAGAAAACACATCTCGATAGCCATCAGAGAACCCACACAGGGGAGAAGCCTTTTCCATGTTCAGAATGTGGGAAATGTTTTAACCAGAAATCAAGTCTTCTCAAACATCAGAGAACTCACACAGGGGCGAAGCCTTTCTCATGTTCAGAATGTGGGAAATGTTTTAAACAGAAATCAGATGTTGTTAATCACCAGAGAACCCACACAGGAGAGAAGCCTTATTCATGTTCAGAATGTGGAAAATGTTTTATCCAACAATCAGATGTTGTTAAGCACCAGAGAATCCACACGGGGGAGAAGCTTTTTTCATGTTCAGAATGTGGGAAATGTTTCAACCAGAAATGGATTCTTGTTAGACATCAAAGAACTCACACAGGGGAGCAGTTTTTTTCATGTTCAGAATGTGGGAAATGTTTTATACAGAAATCAAATCTTATCGCACATCAGAAAACCCATATTAAACCAAAACTTGTTTAGAGTGTGAGAGATTTTTTAACTCGAAATTGCATCTTTTTAGACACCAGAGCAGTCACACAAAGGAGAAGCGTTTTTCATGTTCTGAATGTTTTATGTGAACTCAACTGTTAATAAATATCAGAGAATTCACAAACGGGAGACGCCTTTTTCATGTTCAGAATGTGTGAAATGTTTTAACCAGAAAGCAAATCTTGATAGCCACCAGAGAATCCATACAGGGGAGAATGCCACCCAAGTGACACTCTGAACAGACTAGAAAGGCCCTAGCTGCACAACTAAAAACACCACCTCTGACCTAACTCCCTAATAGACCGATGAGGGGTTTCTCGTACCTCCTGAGGAACCAGATAGGAGGCCAAAACACATTGTCAACAAAGAGAAAGGAAAATTTGAAGTAAGATATGAAAACCCTGGGTGAAAAACTAAAACGCATTCATATAGGGCAAAGAAGGCAAGCTAAGGAGAACCAAAAATAAAAGGAACAAGTATAAGCTCCAAGAAGCCTAACAGTGGTAGAAGGAAAAAGTACTGGAAAGGAAATCAAACAGACTCAGTGCAAGAATACAACTGGATTTTACCAAGCAAGGAGGCTGGAACTCCTGAACACACATTCACCAAAAGGTATAGTAAGCAAGGGAGAGCAATAAAGGGTAGGGTAAACATAAAATCCCACCCAAAATGTGATGGAATAAACCAAAATGGGAAAATGAGAAACATTTGCATAGGAGCAAACCAAGAAAAGAAAACAAAGACAACAGAAACCATCAACATTAGGGCAGGGAAGAAAAGGCAACAGCTGAGAAGACAGAAGAACCAACAACACAGCAACATGTCACAGGATTGAGTCTCCAAACCAAACTATGACAGTACACCCATTTCTACGAGTGGCCACCAGACCCTCAGAAACCCCTGGCGTCACTCTCTCATCAGGAGATTCATAGTTACATAGGTTGAAAAAATACCTAGCTCCATCAAGTTTATCCTTTCTTCACCAAATATACAGTATTGGACACACCTTCTCATTCAAAGATTTTTCTGTATTTTCAGGACTATGAAAATTGTAGAATCACACTGAAGGCATCAAAACTATGAATTAACACATGTGGAATTATAAATTACACTTTACAAAACCGTGTGAAACAACTGAAAATCTGTCTTATATTCTAGGTTCTTCAAAGTAGCCACCTTTTGCTTTGATTACTGCTTTGCACGCAGAAAAGGTAAACGGATGGACTCTACATGCCTGGTTCCCACCGTGAAGCATGGAGGAGGAGGTGTGATGGTGTGGGGGTGCTTTGCTGGTGACACTGTTGGGGATTTATTTAAAATTGAAGCGGTGAGCGGGCCAGCTCACCCCAAACCATCTCGATTGGGTTCAGATCTGATAACTGTGGAGGCCAGGTCATCTGGCGTAGCACCCCATCACTCTCCTTCTTGGTGAAATAGCCCTTACACAGTCTGGAGGTGTGTTTGGGGTCATTGTCCTGTTGAAAAATAAATGCTGGTCCAACTAAACGCAAACCGGATGGAATAGCATGCTGCTGCAAGATGCTGTGGTAGCCATGCTGCTTCAGTATGCCTTCAATTTTGAATAAATCCCCTACAGTGTCACCAGCGAAGCACCCCCACACCATCACCCCACCTCCTCCATGCTTCACAGTGGGAACCAGGCATGTAGAGTCCATCTGTTCACTTTTTCTGGGTGCAAAGCAGTAATCAAAGCAAAAGGTGGCTACTTTGAAGAACCTAGAATATAAGACATATTTTCAGTTGTTTCACACTTTTTTGTAAAGTGTAATGTATAATTATACATGTGTTAATTCATAGTTTTGATGCCTTCAGTGTGATTCTACAATTTTCATAGTCGTGAAAATACAGAGAAATCTTTGAATGAGAAGGTGTGTCCAAACTTTTGGTCTGTACTGTACATTTTTTGTCGCTACATTATCTATAACCCACAATGTTATATGTACTGAGGAAATCTTCCAGCCCCTTTTTTTAAAACTGTTGTACTGTCTGCCATTACTATTTCTTTCGTTAGGGCATTCCGCAGTCTGAGTGTTCTAACTGTAAAGAACCCTTTCCTGTTTTACTGACAGAATTGCCTTTCTTCCACCCATAATGAGTGGCGCTGGTCCTTAGTATGATATTTCATTTGAGTAATTTATGTGTCAGTCCTTTGTACAATCATAGAATCATAGAATGTTAGAGTTGGAAGGGACATCAAGGGTCATCGTGTCCTGCTCAATGCAGTGCAGGATTCACTAAACCATCTCAGACAGATATTGTATTTACCACACATGTGTTTATACATATACATGTGATCTCCTCTGAGAAGTCTTTTTTCTAAGCTAAACATACCCAACTTTCTTCAACTTCTCATCATATGGTAGGCCTTCCATCCTTTGTAATAATCTAGTTGCCCACCAGTGAACTATCTCTATGTAACATTTCCACCCCTCAGTGTGTCTTAGGACACAATGGTTCACAGCTGAGTCGTCCAGTCTAGTGCAGGGGCGTGCTGAGCTGTCTGTGTTTTGATTGACTGCTTGGTCATCTAATCTGAGACTGGGTGGTGCTGAGCTCTCGTCAGGTGCTACCTGTTCCCTTGATTACTCAGCTACTTGACTGGGCTGGCATTCCCAGATAGCTGCCAGTCGTAGCTTCAGCTCAGTGTGGTTTCTTTTCTCTGTGCCTAGTGGTTGGCTTGGTGATCTATTGTTGCCTTACCTTGACCTTATTCTGATCATCTGTCATGAACTGGGGGTGTTTGGTTGCCCCCAGTTCCTTTTGGGGGAATTTATTATCCCACTTTCCAGTTCAGAACTAGCAGCTCTGTGGCACCCTCCTTACCCTCACGTCAGTCAGGGAACTGCACCTAGGATAAGTAGTCGCCAGACGGGCCGCCTGGATATGTACTGGCTATTGGGCACGCTACCAGTGAGAGCGATATCCTTTTCCCGTCACAGGCGGGGAAATACACTAATAAACCGCCATCTGTCACTGCCAGAGTCTCCCAGATACCCCAGAACACACTTCGCTGCCACCAGCTCCTGATTTTAATTAATATCGGGTCAGGAGCCAACCCCAATCACTAGCATTGACTTAGTCGGAGGACGTGGGATACGATTAGAGCAAGGAGAACAAAGCTAGTAAAGTTTTATATTTTACTCCAAAAGAATAGGCAGTGTTTACAAAAGTATATAAAGATGTTACAGAATGAGACCATTACAGTATGTACAGACAATTATAAAAAAAAGGGATTAAATTAAAAACTTACATATTTTAGTTACTGGCAAGCCATGTGGCGATGGTTGGTGGGGGGAAGGGTTCCCAAAGGCAACGATTCAGTCCACAGCATGGATGGTATACGCTGTCTTCCCCAGGTCTGAATGAGCCTTCTAGCCTTATAATTTTCCCTGGGTGACCCCACTGGGGGGCGGAGCTATGGAGTGCAGTCCCCTTTTCATAAGAACTGAAGACTTACTAACACCTTATTAATTTCATATCTCGGGCTGGGAACCTCATAGAGCTACGGCTGGACTATCATTCTTCCGAGTATGAGATTGGCGTTAATTTGAGCCCAAACATGAAGTAGTTATATGACCCGGTTCAGGAGAAATCTATTTCTTAAATTCTGCTGGTCCTGGAGTTTAGAAAACTCACTGGTGGTGGTTCCACTGATGCCTTTTCAAAAAATGTAAGTTTCACACCTATATCAATCTCCGGTGCCATTATATTTAAGTTTTCTAGGACAGAGGAACATGTGTTTCTGGCAACTGGATTTAGCTGGTCACAGAACGGCTCTTTGTGCCAGCTCAGCACACACTAGGATCTCACACACACATGCAGCTGTGAAGGGGGGAAAGCTGCACGGGGGATCAGGGCTGTAGCATGTCACTCACAAAACCAAGGAGATGTAGCAGAGCTCAGTGTGCGTGATTGAACAATAAGACTTGCGTCATATTTCATGACATCATCTCTTTGGCTAACCGTTTTGATCTGAACTGCTATCTTCCTAGTATTTTCACATCATACCGTTACCTGACTTCACCTTTGTCTCTTCCCTCTATTTATGATGTTCCCTCCTGGATATTGACCTCAGCCTCCTTGTCTATCCCGCCTCACGGGCTTGTCTGTGAGAAGTGACACAGTGTCACTCTAACTTCTGAATATCCTTTTAAAAATATGGACCCCAAAGCTGGATCCCATGATGTGGCCTTACAAGTGATTAATAGTTGGGTAACAATGCATTAGGTTCACATCTCTCTTTTTATGCATCCTACAGTCTTGTTTGCTTTTGCAGCTGCTGCTTGACATTGAGTACTGCTGCTCTGTTTACTTGTAACTAGAATACCCAAGTCCTTCTCCTGTTCTGTAGTCCTGAGTATGCTTCCATTTAATTGATATGCAACAATAGGGTTACTCCATGCTAGGTGCATTACTCTACATTTATCAAACATTAAATCTCTTTTGCCGAGTGTTTTCCCATTCATTTGTGGCACCCCAGGAGTTTGGTTGCCACAGTGACTTTGCCTCCCTCCAGGAGGGAGTGATGTCATGCCTGAAAGCAAGGAAGGATCCCTTTAACAGGTAACACACAGCATACAACACCTTTTCTACTTCAGACCAGAAGGGGGAGCTCTAATACCTGATTTCAGGAGAGCTCCCCTGGAATATTCTGGCTGGGGGAGGAGTTAGTCTGTCTGCAGGGTTAAGAGAGGAAGGACGTGTAGAGACAAGCTGGGGAAACGGGAGCTATATCAGAGCTCACCCCCAGGTCTGAGCGCCAGAAACCGGACCCAGAGGCTGAGTGGGTAAACTAAAGCCCCAGCAGCAGAATCCAGAGCGCAGGAGACAGCAAGTTCCCTGCCCCAACTAAAACTCGACTACACAGCAGCACGTGTGAGCCGGAGACTCCATAGTGGAGCGATCCCTGAAGCAGGCTACAGTTGTCTGATATGCAAGTAGAGTTCTACTTAAGTCACAGAGCGAGAGAGGAACTTGAACAGAGCTTACAGCAGCAAGTACCTCAGAGAATAGCACTAGAAAGGAGACCTCACATCCCACTTGCTTTCAGGCTGACTGACTCCAGCACCATCTGTATCCTGATGCCTGGACACTTTGCCTACAGAATGGTAAGTAAAGCTTTGGAAACTGCATCTGACTGTGTCCTCTCAAGTTCTTCCTGCAACACCCACTCAACACTGCTATATCCCTTGCTAAATACATCTTTACCATCTCCTTTACATTACATCTGCTCTGGGACAACAAGCTTCACCTGTGGGAAGCTTTACCAACTCTGCTGCATCACATCATCAGTCCCAGAGGATCTGCACTGCAGCGCTGGTCACCTCTGACCAGAAACCACAGGTGGCATCACGAACACTTTACTACAAACTCTATCATCCCCTGTAAATATTCCCCTTTTATTGGACGCCCAGGGCCACGGACCGGGTCACTGCTGCCGTGACATCCTTTAAAGACACCGGCCCGGCATCGAGTACCCCACTGCCCTGGCAGGTGATCCACATTCATCTTATAAAGATCATTTTGTAATATTGTACTGTTCAGGTCAGTTTTTAACAACCTACATAGTTTGGTATTGTCAACAAAGACTCTTACTCGTGAGGAAGCTACATCGTTGTGGTGTAACGCGTGGGGTCTATGACTATCTCCCTCTTTCCATTTAATATTTAGGGTTGCATTCCTTGTGGTTCATATTATCATTACAGGCGCCTTAGTTTTTTTTACACTTAATTCACACGGCACTATTATTTATCTGGGCCTTTGGGTGACCCTTGTTTATTGTAGTTACATTTTTGCATGCACTTTTGCTATTTTGGGAGTCAGTCTTTTTACCTTGTTTATTATGACGTGATTGTGCATCATTATACAAGGTATTCCCATGTTAAAGTAGGAGTATCCCGCCTAAAATACTAAATTATAGTTAATAAAGGGGGGAACTCTCCCTGCACCTCTATTGAGGTCCGATATTAACCTGGTAATGCCTTAACATTATCTTTTCCTTATATACTAGCTGAGACAAAACCGTATCAATAAAGGATATTCATTACACACACAAGTCTACAGTCTATTACATACATATATATTTATACTAAAGTTGGCGACTATAAATAAATATATACATATACTGATACTACAACACTAATACAGTAATATCATAACAATATCACACATTCAAAACCCAAAATTAACTGCCCAAATCACACATGTCATATCGGCCAACTCGCCTATCACTCACTATCCCTAAGGAGCTGGGTGGGTTAATGCTGGAGTACAGGGCCTAGTAAGAAAAAGGGTTACAGAGGATACTCAGCCATGTGATCCTCATGGTATCCCAGAAGAAAGAGAGAGAAGAAAAAAGCACACCTATATATTTATGTCCAGCTAAAGAGAGGTGAGTCCAGCCCCAGATGTGGGGATGAGGTCACCTGTATGTTGTCCACTGGCTAAGGTACATCCCCTGCATCCTGAATAAACCTGTTCTACTAGCACATGGCTGGACCTTTCTTAGTCTTAAGGCAATTAAGACAGCAAGCTGGAGGAGGAGGCTTCTTCTTAGTGCAAGCAACATGTACATTTTGTGGCACTTCCCTTCTACATCCCCTACCTTCTTGTCTGTTTTTAATTGTTTTCATATTCATTCCTGGTTATGCTTTGGTATCAATAAAGTATCTTTTTCATTTTCTTTTGGATATCCCAGCTTTTATTGTTTTACTTTGGGCTATTGGTGCCTGATATTCACCTATCTTTCCTTTAATCATTGTCAGGAATAACTGACCCTTTACTTTCCATCCCATTCACAAGGGCATTAATAAAGTCATAAAAAAGAATTGGCCTGCTATAGATCCTTGTGGTCCCCACTGCTTCAAGTACAGATCCCTGCCGTCCCCATTGCTCCCAGTACAGATCCCTGCCGTCCCCACTGCTCCCAGTACAGTTCTCTGTGGTTCCCACTGCTCCCAGTACAGTTCTCTGTGGTTCCCACTGCTCCCAGTACTGATCTCTGTGGTTCCCACTGCTCTCAGTACAGATCTCTGCGGTCCCCACTGCTTCCACTACACATCCCTGCGGTCCTCACCACTCCCAGTACAGATACCTATGATCCCCACTGCTCCCAGTACAGATCCCTGAAGTTCTGACTGCTCACAGTACAGCTCCCTTCGGTCCCCATCACTCCCAGTACAGATCCCTGCGGTCCCCAAGGCTCCCAGTACAGACCTCTGCAGTCCCCACTGCTTCCACTACACATCCCTGCGGTCCTCCCCACTCCCACTACAGATCCCTATGATTCCCAGTATAGATCCCTGCGGTCCCCACTAATCACAGTACAGATCCCTGCGATCCCCATCACTCCCAGTACAGATCCCTGTGATCCCCACTGCTGACTATATCCCATATACTGTACAGAATGTATGACATGACGATTCTTTGTTTCCTCTCATTCAGCCAATTTCTTACCCATCTGCTTATAGTTTCTCCCAGTATCTGCATATGGAGCTTCAGTATAAGGCTGTTACGTGGTACAGGATCAAATGCCTTTGCAAAGTCCAGATAAATCACATCAACCGCATTACCATCATCCAGATCTGCACTTACCTCCTCATAGAAACTCAACATGTTAGAAACGACTTATCCTTCGTGAATCCATGCTGGTTGTCAGTTATTATATTATCTACAATATAATCTTTGCAGGTCATCTCTTATAATGCCCTTAAAACTTTGCACACTACTGATGTCAGGCTTACTGGATGGTAGTTACCTGGATCCACCTTCTTACCTTTCTTAAATATCTGCATGTAACGAATGGAAGCAGAGGCACAGGTGTTGTAGTGCACATTCATTTATTGCTATTTTTGTGGAACCACGGGACCAAGGACCAGGGGGCTCCGAAGGAGGCGTGACTGCGAGCCCCAGACACCCTTAGTAAGACCCCTCGAACAGGATCAGATTAGAATGCCCAGGGGACGCAGGTGCTACCTCCAGTTAGACCCGGGACTCGTGGAAACTGGCCAAGTGTAAGGTGAACAGGCAGGGATAACAGGTTGCCTTGAACTTGACAGGCAAGCAGCGGCGATACGGGACCGAACTGACAGGAAGTACTGAAGTCATTCTGGGTAACGGAGTGACGGACGGCTGAGCAGGATGGAACTTGTGCAGGCAGTACTGTTATCGTCCCGGATATGTAGTAGAGAGCCGCTGGTAGTCTGAGAAGACAAACTATTAGCTGGGTATGGGCAGAACACTAGTGGTGCGCAACAGAACACAGGCACAACGGAACTCTGAATCGGAAACTAGGAACAGGAAACCCTTGTTGCTCCGGCGCCCTCTCTATGGCAGAGGGGCCAGAAATAGCACACACTACAACAACATTGGTTAGCAGCGTATTTGAAAAATGCGCGCTGTCTCTTTAAGGGACCCGGAGCATGCGCACGACCTCACCACCATACCAGAAGAGCTGCTGTCCGTGCGCCAGGAAGCAGAAGCGGGGGAGAGACCAGGAGCTGAGGCAGAGCAACGGGAAGCAGACTGAGAGCGGGGACGTGTGTTAGACGTCACCATGTGAGCCATCCTCCAATCCCCGTAGAAAGAAGGGTTTTTTGTGGAAATTCCACGATGCTGGTGGGTAAAATGGTGAATCCAGACACACAAATGGGTTTGTGGTTTTTTTTTAATCTACAAGTTGTAGATTAAAAAAAACATTTATGTGTGCCTGGATTCACCAGAAAATCCACGACATTGGTGGGCAAAATGATCTAAGGACCCATGGACCTGTAGCAGCTGGGAATCTATGCCTTAATATCGTTTGAACACAACCTTACCAAGTTATCATAACCTTAATTTTATCTTTACTGTAAAACCAGATAAGACCCTACTGCGCTTTTTTTCTACGCCTTAGTTATCCTCCAATTCTGTGGAACTGACCCTGTTACAAGTGACCACAGAGAAGAACCAACAGAGTAGCTACAAACTACCAATAAAATAGTTTATTGAAAAATATATAATTATACATTATAAAGACATTCAAATAGTCTGGGTGAAATAGTGGATGAGGATGAGGAAAAAGCCAATATGCTTAACCCCCAAGGGTGGTTTGCACATTAATGACGGGCCAAGTTTTACAATTCTGACCACTGTCTCTTTATGAGGTTATAACTCTGGAACGCTTCAACGGATCTTAGCGGTTCTGAGTTTGTTTTCTCATGACATATTGTACTTTCATGATAGTGGTAAAATTTATTCAATATAACTTGCGGTTATTTATGAAAAAATGGAAATATGGGGAAAATTTTGAAAAATTTGCAATTTTCAAACTTTTAATTTTTATTCCCTTAAAACAGAGAAATATGTCACACAAAATAGTTAATAAATAACATTTCTCACATGTCTACTTTACATCAGCACAATTTTGTAACCAAAATTTTTTTTTGTTAAGAAATTATAAGGGTTAAAAGTTGACCAGCGATTTCTCATTTTTACAACAAAATTTACAAAGCATTTCTTTTAGGGACCACCTCACATTTGAAGTCACTTTGAGGGGTCTATGTGGCAAAAAATACCCAAAAGTGACAACATTCTTAAAACTGCACCCCTCAAGGTACTCAAAACCACATTCAAGAAGTTTATTAACCCTTCAGGTGCATCACAGGAGCTGAAGCAACGTGGAAGGAAAAAATGAACATTTAACTTTTTAGTCACAAAAATGATCTTTTACAAACATTTTTTTTTATTTTCACAAGGGTAAAAGGAGAAAATGGACAGATAAACTTGTGCGATTTCTCCTGAGTACGCCAATAACCCATATATGGGAGAAAACCACTGTTTGGGTGCACATCAGAGCTCGTAAGGGAAGGAGCGCCGTTTGACTTTTTCAAACCAAAATTGGCTGGAATTGAGATTGGACACCATGTCGCGTTTGGAGAGCCCCTGATGCGCCAAAACAGTGGAAACCCCCACAAGTGACACCATTTTGGAAACTAGACTCCCTATGGAACTTATCTAGATCTGTTGTGAGCACTTTGAACCCCAAGTGTTTTACAAAAGTTTATAATGCCTGGGTATGAAAATAAACAATTTTCCACAAAAATGACTCTTTAGTCCCCAATTTTTGATTTTTCCAAAGGAAATTGGACCCCAAAAGTTGTCCAATTTGTCCTGAGTACGCTGATACCCCATATGTGGTGGGGGAAAACTGGGCACACGGCAGGGCTTGGAAAGGAAGTAACGTTTTGAAATGCAGACGTTGATGGGTGTCATGTTCCGTTTGCAGAGCCCCAGATGTGCCTAAACAGTGGAAACCCGTTTTGGAAACTAGACCCCCTAAGGAACTTATCTAGATCTGTGGTGAGCACTTTGAACCCCCAAGTTCTTCACACAAGTTTATAATGCCCAGGCATGAAAATAAAAAATCCTATTTTTTTTCCCGCAAAAATTATCTTTTAGTCACCAATTTTTTATTTTCCCAAGGGTAACAGGAGAAATTGGACCACAAAAGTTGTTTTCCAATTTGTCCTCAGTACGCTGATAACCCATATGTGGGGGGGAACCACTGTTTGGGCGCACGGCAGAGCTTGGAATGGAAGGAGCGCCATTTTACTTTTTCCAACCAAAATTGGCTGGAATTGAGATTGGATGCTATGTTGCATTTGGAGAGCCCCTGATGTGCCTAAACAGTGGAAACTCCCCACAAGTGACCCGATTTTGGAAACGACCCCCTAAGGAACTTATCTAGATCTGTGGTGAGCAATTTGAACCCCCAAGTGCTTCACACAAGTTTGTAACGTAGAGCCGTAAAATTAAAAAATCATTTTTTTCCACACAAATGATCTTTTCACCCCAATTTTTATTTTCCCAAGGGTAACAAGACCCCAAAAGTTATTGTGCAATTTGTCCTGAGTATGCTGATACCCCATATGTGGGGGTGAACCACTGTTTGGGTGCATGGCAGAGCTCGGAAGGGAAGGAGCGCCGTTTGACTTTTTCAACGCAGAATTGGCTGGACGCCATGTCGTGTTTGGAGAGCCCCTGATGTGCCTAAACAGTGGAAACCCCAAACAAGTGATACCATTTTGGAAACTAGACCCCTCAAGGAACTTATCTAGATGTGTGGTGAGAACTTTGAACCCCCAGGTGTTTCACTAAAGTTTATAATGCCCGAGCATAAAAATAAAAAAAATCATATTTTTTCCACAAACATGATCTTTTAGTCCCCAACTTTTTTTTTTACCAAAATGATTTTTTCGCCCCCAATATTTTATTTTCACAAGGGTAACAGGAGACATTGGACCCCAAAAGTTGTTGCCCAATTTGTCCTGAGTACGCAGATACCCCATATGTGGGAGAAAAGTACTGTATGAGCACACGTCGGGGCTCGGAAGGGAAGTAGTGACGTTTTGGATTGCAGACTTTGATGGAATGGTCTGCAGGTGTCATGTCGTGTTTGGAGAGCCCTAATGTGCCTAAACATTGGAAACCCCCCATAAGTGACCCCATTTTGGAAACTAGACCACCCAAGGAACTTATCTAGATGAGTGGGGAGAACTTTGAACCCCCAAGTGCTTCACAGAAGTTTATAACATAGAGCCATAAAAATAAAAAATCTATTTTTTTTCCACAAAAATTATATTCTGGCCCCCATTATTTTATTTTCTCAAGGGTAACAGAAGAAATTAGACCCCACGAGTTATTGTGCAATTTGTCCTGAGTATGCTGATACCTCATGTGTGGGGGTAAACTACTGTTTGGGCGCATGGCAGAGCTCAGAAGGGAAGGAACACCGTTTTGCGTTTTCAACGCAGAATTGGCTGGAATTAAGATCAGACGGCATATCACATTTGGAGAGCACCTGTTGTGCTTAAACAGTGAAAAACACCCAATTCTAACTCCAACCCTAACTTTAGCCCCAACCCTAACCCTAATGGGAAAATGGAAATAAATACATTTTTTAAATTTTATTATTTTTCCCTAACTAAGGGGGTGATAAAGGGGGGTTTGATTTACTATTTATAGCGGGTTTTTATGATTGGCAGCTGTCACACGCTAAAATACGCTTTTTATTGCAAAAAAATAGTTTTTGCATCACATTTTGAGAGCTATAATTTTTGCATATTTTGGCCCACAGAGTCATGTCAGGTCTTATTTTTTGCGGGACGAGTTGACATTTTTATTGGTACCATTTTTGGGCACGTGACTTTTTTTGATCTCTTTTTATTACGATTTTTGGGAGATTAGAATGAACAAAAATCAGCAATTCATGAATATCTTTTGTGGGGGGCGATTATACTGTTCCGCGTGTGGTAAAATTGATAAAGCAGTTTTATTCTTCGGGTTAGTACGATTACAGCGATACCTTATTTATATCATTTTTTTATGTTTTGGCGCTTTTATACAATAAAAACAATTTTATATAAAAATTAACTATTTTTGCATCGCTTTATTCTACGAGCTATAACTTTTATTTTTTCGCTGATGATGCTGTATGGCAGCTTGTTTTTTTGTGGGACAAGGTGATGTTTTCAGCAGTAACATGTTTATTTATTTCCGTCTTAATGATCGCGTGTTATTCCACTTTTTGTTCGGCTGTATGATGATAAAGCATTGATTTTTGTTTTGTTCTGTTTTTTTTTAAGGGGTTCACTAAAGGGGTTAACTAGTGGGACAATTTTATAGGGCGGGTCGTTATGGACGCGGCGATACCAAATGTGTACTTTTATTTTATTTTTTTTAAAAAACGCACCATGTGCACAAAAATTGCAGAATTTTTTCTAAGGCTATGTGCACACGTTGCGGATTCTTAGCGGTTTTGCCGCTTACACAATACAACTCATTAAGGCCTATGGGATTCCGCAATGCTGTGCACATGCTGCGGGTTTTTCCGCGGCGGAATCGCATCGCGGGAGAATCCGCAGCATGCTCATTCTTTTTTGTGGAACCGCCGCCATAGGAATGCATTGAACCGCTTACTTTCTGCATGTGGCTGTGCCCACCATGCGGAAAGTAAGGGGTTCATGTGCTTATGGTACCCGGGGTCTGGAGGAGAGAAGACTCTCCTCCAGGCCCTGGGTACCATATCCATGTAAAAGCAATAATTAAAATAAAAAATAATGATATTCTCACCTTCCGGCGGCCCCCGTAGCTTTCCCACCTCTCAGCGATGCTCCCGGCCAATGACGTTCCCAGGAGTCCTTTGCGAGATCACCCAGATGACGTAGCGGTCTCGCGTGATGCTACGTCATCGGGGTGATTTGTCGCAAAGGACGCCTGGGAACGCGATTGGCCGGGAGCGTCGCTGAGAGTCGGGAAAGCTGCGGGGGCCGCCGGAAGGTGAGAATATCATTATTTATTATTTTTTTTATTATTTTTACATTAGATCTTTTTACTATTGATGCGACATAGGCGGCATCAATAGTAAAAAGTTGGTCACACGAGTCAAACACTTGTTTGACTCGTGTGACCAACCTGTCAGATCGCTTGTAAAACGCTAGTATTCTGCAAGCTAATGCCGCTTGCAAAACGCTAGTGTTTAGCGGGAATACGCATACCTATAATATGCGGATTTCCCGTGGCAGGGAGGTGCGGAATTGCCACGGAAATTTCCATGGCAATTCCGCAACGTGTGCACATAGCCTAAATAATAGGATGCTTTATTCATGCATTTTTTACGCGTTTTTTGCCGCGAAAATCCTGAACGTGTGCACTTAGCCTTAGAAAGAGAATCGATAAAATTTAATTATCATCAGTAGAATATTATTATTTATTTCTATAGCACCATTGATTCCATGGTGCTGTACATGAGAAGGGGTTACATACAGATTACAGGTATCACTTACATTAACCCCTCTCTGCCATCAGACGTACTATTCCGTCCATGTGACCCTGGACCTAATTCCCATGGACGGAATAGTACGTCATATGCGATCAGCAGCGCTCCGGGGGGAGCGTAGCTGATCGCGGCCGGGTGTCAGCTGTATATCACAGCTGACACCCAGCACTATGTATAAGGAGTGGTCACGGACCGCTCCCGGCACATTAACGTGATCGCGGTGTCCCCGGGGCACAGGGGAGGATCGCGCAGGGTGGGGGCTCCCGGCGCGCTCCCCTGAGACCCTCAGAGCAGCGCGATGTGTCGCGCTGTTCCGAGGGTCCGTCCTCCCTCCAGGTCCCCGGATCCAAGATGACGCCGGGGTCCTGCAGGGAGGCGGCTTCCTCAGCGCCTGCTGAGAGCAGGCACTGAGGAAGCCTGCAGCGATGCCAGAGCGATCGCTGGTGTGACAGAGTGCTGTGCACACTGTCACACCAGCGATCTGCTAAAATACAGTGATGTCCCACCCTGGGACAAAGTAAAAAAAACTAAAAATAAAAAGTGGTAAAAAAAAATCATAAAAAAAAAAAAAAAATATTCCCCAATAAATTAATTTCTTCCTGTAAATAAAATAAATAAAACAATAAAAGTACACATATTTGGTATCGCCGCGTCCGTAACGACCCCCCTATAAAACTGTCCCACTAGTTAACCCCTTTAGTGAACCCCTTAAAAAAAACAAAAAAAAAAACTAAACAAAAAATCAATGCTTTATCATCATACCGCCGAACAAAAAGTGGAATAACACGCGATCAAAAAGACCGATATACACTACCGGTCAAAAGTTTAGGGTCACTTAGAAATTTCCTTATTTTTGAAAGAAAAGCATTTTTTTTCCATTGAAGCTAACATTAAATGATTCAGAAATACACTCTATACAGTGTTAATGTGGTAAATGACTATTCTAGCGGCAAACGTCTAGTTTGTAATGCAATATCTTCATAGGTGTATAGAGGCCCATTTCCAACAACCATCACTCCAGTGTACTTATGGTATTTTGTGTTCGCTAACTGTGTAAGAAGGCTAATAGATGGTTAAAATACCCTTTAAAACCCTTGTGCAAGTATGTTAACACAGCTGAAAACCGTTTGTTTGATTAGAGAAGCTATAAACCTGACCTTCCTTTGAGCTTGTTGAGAATCTGGACCATTACATTTGTTGGTTCCATTAAACTCTCAAAATGGCCAAAAAAAAAGAACTTTCTTGTGAAACTCGACAGTCTATTCTTGTTCTTAGAAATGAAGGCTATTCCATGCGAAAAATTACCAAGAAACTGAAGAATTCATACAATGGTGTGTAGTACTCCCTTTAGAGGAGTGCACAAACAAGCTCTAACCAGAGAAGAAAGACAAGTGGGAGGCCCCGCTGCACAACTGAGCAACAAGACAAGTACATTAGAGTCTTTAGTTTGAAAAATTGACGCCTCACAGGTCCTCAACTGGCAGCTTCATTAAACAGTACACATTAAACGCCAGTGTCAACATCTACAGTGAAGAGGCGATTTGGGGATGCTGGCCTTCAGGGCAGATTGGCAAAACAAAAGCCATATTTAAGACTGGCTTAAATGAAAGGAAAAGATTAATATGGGCAAAAGAACACAGACATTGGACAGAGGAATATTTTCAGCTGTGTTAACATACTTGCACAAGGGTTTTTAAAGGGTATTTTAACCATCTATTAGCCTTCTTACACAGTTAGCGAACACAAAATACCATAAGTACACTGGAGTGATGGTTGTTGGAAATGGGCCTCTATACACCTATGAAGATATTGCATTACAAACTAGACGTTTGCCGCTAGAATAGTCATTTACCACATTAACACTGTATAGAGTGTATTTCTGAATCATTTAATGTTAGCTTCATTGGAAAAAAACTGCTTTTCTTTCAAAAATAAGGAAATTTCTAAGTGACCCTAAACTTTTGACCGGTAGTGTAAATAAACATGGTACCGCTGAAAACGTCATCTTGTCCCGCAGAAAACGATCCGTCATACAGCATCAAGAGCGAAAAAATAAAAAAGTTATAGCTCGCAGAATAAAGCGATGCAAAAATGATTTTTTATATAAAATTGTTTTTATTGTATAAAAGCACCAAAACATAAAAAAATTATATAAATGAGGTATCGCCATAATCGTACTGACCCGAAGAATAAAACTGCTTTATCAATTTTACCACACGCGGAACGGTATAAACGCCTCCCCCAAAAGAAATTCATGAATTGCTGATTTTTGTTTATTCTAACCTCCCAAAAATCGAAATAAAAAGTGATCAAAAAATGCCATGTGCTCAAAAATGGTACCAATAAAAATGTCACCTCGTCCCGCAAAAAATAAGACCTCACATGACTCTGTGGGCCAAAATATGCAAAAATTATAGCTCTCAAAATGTGATGCAAAAAACTACTTTTTGCAATAAAAAGCGTTTTTTAGCGTGACAGCTGCCAATCACAAAAACCCGCTATAAATAGTAAATCAAACCCCCCTTTATCACCCCCTTAGTTAGGGAAAAATAATAAAATTTAAAAAATGTATTTATTTCCATTTTCCCATTAGGGTTAGGGTTGCGGCTAAAGTTAGGGATAGGGTTGGCGCTAACGTTAGGATTAGGGTTAGGGTTGAGATTAGGGTTAGGGGTGTGTTAGGGTTAGGTTTGTGGTTAGGGTTGGGACTAGGGTTAGGGGTGTGTTGGGGTTAGGGTTGGAGTTAGAATTTGGGGGTTTCTGCTGTTTAGGCACATCAGGGGCTCTCCAAATGTGACATGGCGTCTGATCTCAATTCCAGCCAATTCTGCGTTGAAAAAGTCAAACGGTGCTCCTTCACTTCTGAGCTCTGCCATACGCCCAAAAAGTAGTTTACCCCCGCATATGGGGTATCAGCGTACTCTGGACCACAAGAGTTATTGTGCAATTTCTCCTATTTCTTCTGTTACCTTTGGGAAAATAAAAAACTGGGGGCGACAAAATCATTTTTGTAAAAAAAAAAAATGATTTTTTTTGTTTTTTACGGCTGTATGTTATAAATTTTCTGTGAAGCACTTGGGGCTTCATAGCGCTCACCACACTTCTAGATAAGTTCCTTGTGGGGTCTATTTTCCAAAATGGGGTCACTTGTGGGGGGTTTCCACTGTTTAGGCGCATCAGGGGCTCTCCAAATGCGACATGACGCCCCCAGACCATTCCATCAAAGTCTGCAATCCAAAACGTTACTACTTCCCTTCCGAGCCCAGACGTGCACCCATACAGTCATTTTCTCACACATGTTTGGTATCAGAGTACTCAGGACAAATTGGACAACAACTTTTGGGGTCCAATTTCTCCTGTTACCCCTGTGAAAATAAAATATTGGGGGCGAAAAATTCATTTTTGTAAAAAAAAAAAAAAAAGGATTTTTTATTTTACGGCTGTACGTTATAAACGTCTGTGAAGCACTTTGGGGTTCAAAGTGCCCACCACACATCTAGATAAGTTCCTTGAGGGGTCTAGTTTCCAAAATGGTGTCATTTGTGGGGGTTTCCACTGTTTAGGCAGATCAGGAGCTCTCCAAACACGACATGGCATCCAGCCAATTCTGCGTTGAAAAAGTCAGACGGCGCTCCTTCCCTTCCAAACTCTGCCATGCACCCAAACAGTGGTTTACCCCCACATATGGGGTATCAGCGTACTCAGGACAAATTGCACAATAACTTTTGGAGTCTTGTTACCCTTGGGAAAATAAAAATTGGGGTGAAAAGATCAATTTTGTGGAAAAAATATGATTTTTTAAATTTTACGGCTCTACGTTATAAACTTGTGTGAAGCACTTGGGGGTTCAAATTGCTCACCAAAGATCTAGATAAGTTCCTTAGGGGGTCTAGTTTCCCAAATGGGGTCACTTGTGGGGGTTTCCACTGTTTAGGCACATCAGGGACTCTCCAAATGCAATATGGCGTCCAATCTCAATTCCAGCCAATTTTGGTTGGAAAAAGTCAAATGGTGCTCCTTCCATTCCGAGCTCTGCCATGCGCCCAAACAGTGGTTCCCCCCCACATATGGGGTATCAGCGTACTCAGGACAAATTGGACAACAACTTTTGAGGTTACCTATGGGAAAATAAAAAATTAGTGGCTAAGAGATAATTTTTGGGGGAATAAAATAGGATTTTTTATTTTCATGCCCGGGCATTATAAACTTGTGTGAAGCACTTGGGGTTCAAAGTGCTCACCAAAGATTTAGATAAGTTCCTTAGGGGGTCTAGCTTCCAAAATGGGGTCACTTGTGGGGGGTTTCCACTGTTTAGGCTCATCTGGGGCACTACAAACGGAACATGACCCCCATCAATGTTTGCATTCCAAAACGTTACTGCTTCCTTTCCAAGCCCTGCCGTGCGCCCAAACAGTTTCCCCCCCACATATGGGTTATCAGCGTACTCAGGACAAATTGGACAACAACTTTTGGGGTCCAATTTCCTTGGGAAAAATCAAAAATTTGGGACTAAAAAATCATTTTTGTGGAAAATTGTTTTTTTTTTTTTTTCACACCCAGGCATTATAAACTTTTGTGAAACACTTTGGGGTTCAAAATGCTCACAACAGATCTAGATAAGTTCCTTAGGGGGTCTAGTTTCCAAAATGGTGTCACTTGTGGGGGTTTCCACTGTTTAGGCGCATCAGGGGCTCTCCAAACACGACATGGCGTCCAATCTCAACTCCAGCCAATTTTAGTTTGAAAAAGTCAAACAGCGCTCCTTCCCTTACGAGCTCTGCCGTGCGCCCAGACAGTGGTTTTCCCCCCACTTATGGGGTATTGGTGTACTCAGGAGAAATTGCACAACAACTTTATCTGCCCATTTTCTCCTTTTACCCTTGTGAAAATAAAAAAAAGTTTGTAAAAGATCATTTTTGTGGCTAAAAAGTTAAATATTCATTTTTTCCTTCCACGTTGCTTCAGCTCCTGTGAAGCACCTGAAGGGTTAATAAACTTCTTGAATGTGGTTTTGAGTACCTTGAGGGGTGCAGTTTTTATAATGGTGTCACTTTTGGGTATTTTCTGCTATATAGACCCGTCAAAGTGACTGCAAATGTGAGGTGGGTCCCTAAAAAAATGGCTTTGTAAATTTTGTTGTAATAATGAGAAATCACTGGTCAAATTTAACCCTTATAATTTCCTAACAAAAAAAAATTTTGGTTCCAAAATTGTGCTGATGTAAAGTAGACATGTGGGAAATGTTATTTCTTAACTATTTTGTGTGACATATTTCTCTGTTTTAGGGGAAAAAAAAATTCAAAGTTTGAAAATTGCAAAATTTTCAAAATTTTCGCCATATTTGTGTTTTTTTCAAAAATAAACGCAAGTTATATCGAAGAAATTATACTTCTAACATGAAGTACAATATGTCACGAGAAAACAGTCTCAGAATCGCGAAGATCCGTTGAAGCGTTCCAGAGTTATAACCTCATAAAGAGACAGTGGTCAGAATTGTAAAAATTGGCCCGGTCATTAACGTGCAAACCACCCTTGGGGGTGAAGGGGTTAAACAAACTAACAATGACAGACTGATACAGAGGGGAGAGGACCCTGCCCTTTCGGGCTTACAGTCATGGACAAAAGTTTTGAGAATGACACAAATATTAATTTTTACAAAGTCTACTGCTTCACTTTTTCTAATGGCAATTTGCATATACTCCAGAATGTTATACAGAGTGATCAGCTTAACAGCAATTACTTGCAAAGTCAATATTTGGCTAGAAAATGAACTTTATCCCCCAAAACACATTTCAACATCATTGCAGCCCTGCCTTAAAAGGACCAGCTAACCTCTTTTCAGTGATTGCTCCATTAACACAGGTGTGGGTGTTGATGAGGACATGGCTGGAGATTAATCTGTCATGATTAAGTAAGAATGACACCACTGGACACTTTAAAAGGAGGCTGGTGCTTGGCATCATTGTTTCTCTTCTGTTAACCATGGTTATCTCTAAAGAAACACGTGCAGTCATCATTGCAATGCACAAAAATGGCCTAACAGGGAAGAGTATCGCAGCTAGAAAGATTGCACCTCAGTCAACAATCTATCGCATCATCAAGAACTTCAAGGAGAGAGGTTCCATTGTTGCCAAAATGGCTCCCGGGCACCCAAGGAAGACCAGCAAGCGCCAGGACCGTCTCTTAAAAGTGTTTCAGCTGCGGGATCGGGCTACCAGCAGTGCAGAGCTTGCTCAGGAATGGCAGCAGGCAGGTGTGAGTGCATCTGCACGCACTGCGAGGCGGAGACTCTTGGAGCAAGGCCTTGTCTCAAGGAGGGCAGCAAACAAGCCACTTCTCTCCAGAAAAAACATCATGGACATACTGATATTCTGCAAAAGGTACAGGCAGTGGACTGCTGAGGACTGGGGTAAAGTTATTTTCTCTGATGAATCCCCTTTTCGATTGTTTGGGACATCAGAAAAACGCCTCATTCGGAGAAGACAAGGTGAGCGCTACCACCAGTCTTGTCTCATGCCAACTGTTAAGCATCCTGAAACCATTCATGTGTGGGGTTGCTTCTCAGCCAAGGGAATCGGCTCTCTCACAGTCTTGCCTAAAAACACAGCCATGAATAAAGAATGGTACCAGAATGTCCTCCAAGAGCAACTTCTCCCAACCCTCCAAGAGCAGTTTGGCGATCAACAATGCCTTTTCTAGCATGATGGAGCACCTTGCCATAAAGCAAAGGTGATAACTAAATGGCTCAGGGAACAAAGCATAGAGATTTTGGGTCCATGGCCTGGAAACTCCCCAGATCTTAATCCCATTGAGAACCTGTGGTCAATCATCAAGAGACGGGTGGACAAAAAAAAACTAAAAACTCTGACATAATTAACCCCTCTCTGACATTAGACGTACTATCCCGTCCATAAAACCCATGCCATTCTGACCATGGACGGGATAGTACGTCATAGGCGATTAGCTGCGCTCCCGGAGGGAGCGCAGCTAATCGCCGCCGGGTGTCAGCTGATTATCACAGCTGACACCCGTGACTGTGTGTCAGGAGCGGTCACGGACCGCTCCCGGCACATTAACCCCTTGCACACCGCGATCAAACATGATCGCGGTGTACTGGGGTACAGGGGAGGATCGCGCAGGGTGGGGGCTCCCTGCGCGCCCCCCTGAGACCCTCAGAGCAGCGCGATGTGATCGCGCTGCTCTGAGGGCTTCCTCCCTCCCAGGACCCGGATCCAAGATGGCGCTGGGGTCCTGGAGGGAGGCGGCTTCCTCAGTGCCTGCCGAGAGCAGGCATGAGGAAGCGTCCTGCACTGCCTGTCACATCGCTGGTGTGACAGAGTGCTGTGCACACTGTCACACCAGCGATCTGATGAAATACAGTGATGTCCCACCCTGGGACAAAGTAAAAAAGTAAAAAAAAGTAAAAATAAACATGTGTAAAAAAAAATCCAAAATAAATAAAAAAATAAAAAAAAATATTCCCCAATAAATTCATTACTTATTGTAAATAAAAAAAATAAAACAATAAAAGTACACATATATGGTATCGCCGCGTCCGTAACGACCCCCCCTATAAAACTGTCCCACTAGTTAACCCCTTTTGTGAACCCCTTAAAAAATAAAAAATAAAAACGAAGCAAAAAATCAGTGCTTTATCATCATACCGCTGAACAAAAAGTGGAATAACACGCGATCAAAAAGATGGATATAAATAAACATGGTACCGCTGAAAACGTCATCTTGTCCCGCAAAAAACGAGCCATCACACAGCATCATCAGCAAAAAAATAAAAAAGTTATAGCTCGCAGAATAAAGCGATGCAAAAATAATTATTTTTTATATAAAATTGTTTTTATTCTATAAAAGCGCCAAAACATAAAAAAATTATATAAATGAGGTATCGCCATAATCGTACTGACCCGAAGAATAAAACTGCTTTATCGATTTTACCACACGCGGAACAATAAAAACGCCTCACCCAAAAGAAATTCATGAATTGCTGATTTTTGTTCATTCTAACCTCCCAAAAATCGAAATAAAAAGCGATCAAAAAATGTCACGTGCTCAAAAATGGTACCAATAAAAGCGTCACCTCGTCCCGCAAAAATTAAGACCTCACATGACATTGTGGGCCAAAATATGCAAAAATTATAGCTCTCAAAATGTGGCGATGCAAAAAACTACTTTTTGCAATAAAAAGCGTCTTTTAGCGTGACAGCTGCCAATCATAAAAACCGCTATAAATAGTAAATCAAACCCCCCTTTATCACCCCCTTAGTTAGGGAAAAATAATAAAATAAAAAAAATGTATTTATTTCCATTTTCCCATTAGGGTTAGGGTTAGGGTTTCGGCTAAAGTTAGGGTTAGGGTTGACGCTAAAGTTAGGATTAGGGTTAGAGTTAGGATTAGGGTTAGGGTTGGGATTAGGGTTGGGACTAGGGTTAGGGGTGTGTTGGGGGTTAGGGTTGGAGTTAGAATTGGGGGTTTCCGCTGTTTAGGCACATCAGGGGCTCTCCAAATGTGACATGGCGTCTGATCTCCATTCCAGCCAATTCTGCGTTGAAAAAGTCAAACGGTGTTCCTTCACTTCTGAGCTCTGCCATGCGTCCAAACAGTAGTTTATCCCCACATATGGGTATCAGCGTACTCTGGACCCCAAGAGTTATTGTGAAATTTGTCCTATTTCTTCTGTTACCCTTGGGAAAATAAAAAACTGGGGGCGAAAATATTATTTTTGTAAAAAAAATAAGATTTTTTTGTTTTTACGGCTGTACATTATAAACTTCTGTGAAGCACTTGGGGCTTCATAGCGCTCACCACACATCTAAATAAGTTCCTTGTGGGGTCTATTTTCCAAAATGGGGTCACTTGTTGGGGATTTCCACTGTTTAGGCGCATCAGGGGCTCTCCAAATGTGACATGACGCCCCCAGACCATTCCATCAAAGTCTGCAATCCAAAACGTCACTACTTCCCTTTCCGAGCCCTGACATGCGCCCATACAGTAGTTTTCTCGCACATATTGGGTATCAGCGTACTCAGGACAAATTGGACAACAACTTTTGGGGTCCAATTTCTCCTGTTACCCTTGTGAAAATAAAATATTGGGGGCGAAAAAATCATTTTTGTAAAAAAAAAAAAGGATTTTTTATTTTTACGGCTGTGCGTTATAAACTTCTGTGAAGCACTTCGGGTTCAAAGTGCTCACCACACATCTAGGTAAGTTCCTTGTGGGGTCTATTTTCCAAAATGGGGTCACTTGTGGGGGGTTTCCACTGTTTAGGCACATCAGGGGCTCTCCAAATGCGACATGACGCCCCCAGACCATTCCATCAAAGTCTGCAATCCAAAACGTCACTACTTCCCTTTCCGAGCCGTGACATGCGCCCATACAGTAGTTTTCTCCCACATATTGGGTATCAGCGTACTCAGGACAAATTGGACAACAACTTTTGGGTTCCAATTTCTTCTGTTACCCTTGTGAAAATAAAATATTGGGGGCGAAAAAATCATTTTTGTAAAAAAAAAAAAGGATTTTTTATTTTAAGGCTGTACGTTATAAACTTTAGTGAAACACCTGGGGGTTCAAAGTTCTCACCACACATCTAGATAAGTTCCTTGAGGGGTCTAGTTTCCAAAATGGTGTCATTTGTGGGGGTTTCCACTGTTTAGGCAGATCAGGAGCTCTCCAAACACGACATGGCGTCCAGCCAATTCTGCGTTGAAAAAGTGAGACGGCGCTCCTTCCCTTCCAAACTCTGCCATGCACCCAAACAGTGGTATACCCCCACATATGGGGTATCAGTGTACTCAGGACAAATTGCACAATAACTTTTGGAGTCTTGTTACCCTTGGAAAAATAAAAATTCGGGTGAAAAGATCATTTTTGTGGAAAAAATATGATTTTTAAATTTTACGGCTCTACGTTATAAACTTGTGTGAAGCACTTGAGGGTTCAAATTGCTCACCAAAGATCTAGATAAGTTCCTTAGGGGTCTAGTTTCCCAAATGGGGTCATTTGTGGGGGTTTCCACTGTTTAGGCACATCAGGGGCTCTCCAAATGCAACATGGCATCCAATCTCAATTCCAGCCAATTTTGGTTGGAAAAAGTCAAATGGTGCTCCTTCCCTTCCGAGCTCTGCCGTGCGCCCAAACAGTGGTTCCCCCCCACATATGGGGCATCAGCGTACTCAGGACAAATTGGACAACAACTTATGTGGTCCAATTTCTCCTGATACCCTTGGGAAAATAAAAAATTAGTGACTAAAAGATAATTTTTGTGGGAAAAAAATAGGATTTTTTATTTTCATGCCCGGGCATTATAAACTTGTGTGAAGCACTTGGGGGTTCAAAGTGCTCACCAAAGATCTAGATAAGTTCCTTAGGGGGTCTAGTTTCCAAAATGGGGTCACTTGTGGGGGATTTCCACTGTTTAGGCTCATCTGGGGCACTGCAAACGGAACATGACCCCCATCAACGTCTGCATTCCAAAACGTTACTACTTCCTTTCCAAGCCCTGCCGTGCGCCCAAACAGTTTTCCACCCCCACATATGGGGTATCAGCGTACTCAGGACAAATTGGACAACAACTTTTGGGGTCCAATTTCCTTGGGAAAATTCAAAAATTTAGGACTAAAAAATCATTTTTGTGGAATTTTTTTTTTTTTTCACACCCAGGCATTATAAACTTTTGTGAAACACTTGGGGGTTCAAAGTGCTCACAACAGATCTAGATAAGTACCTTAGGGGGTCTAGTTTCCAAAATGGTGTCACTTGTGGGGGGTTTCCACTGTTTAGGCGCATCAGAGGTTCTCCAAGCGCGACATGGCGTCCAATCTCAACTCCAGCCAATTTTAGTTTGAAAAAGTCAAACGGCGCTCCTTCCCTTACGAGCTCTGCCGTGTACCCAAACAGTGGTTTTCCCCCACATATGGGGTATTGGCGTACTCAGGAGAAATTGCATAACAACCTTATCTGTCCATTTTCTCCTTTTACCCTTGTGAAAATAAAAAAAAAGTTTGTAAAAGATCATTTTTGTGGCTAAAAAGTTAAATATTAATTTTTTCCTTCCACGTTGCTTTAGTTCCTGTGAAGCACCTGAAGGGTTAATAAACTTCTTGAATGTGGTTTTGAGTACCTTGAGGGGTGCAGTTTTTATAATGGTGTCACTTTTGGGTATTTTCTGCTATATAGACCCGTCAAAGTGACTGCAAATGTGAGGTGGTCCCTAAAAAAATGGCTTTGTAAATTTTGTTGTAAAAATGAGAAATCGCTGGTCAACTTTTAACCCTTATAACTTCCTAACAAAAAAAAATTTTGATTCCAAAATTGTGCTGATGTAAAGTAGACATGTGGGAAATGTTATTTCTTAACTATTTTGTGTTACATATTTCTCTGTTTTAAGGGAATAAAAATTCAAAGTTTGAAAATTGCTAAATTTTCAAAATTTTCGCCATATTTGCGTTTTTTTCAAAAATAAACGCAAGTTATATGGAAGAAATTTTACCACTAACATGAAGTACAATATGTCACAAGAAAACAATCTCAGAATCGCGAAGATCCGTTGAAGCGTTCCGGAGTTATAACCTCATAAAGAGACAGTGGTCAGAATTGTAAAAATTGTCCCGGTCATTAACGTGCAAACCACCCTTGGGGGGTGAAGGGGTTAAAGCATTGATTGTGCAAGAATGGACTGCTATCAGTCAGGATTTGGTCCAGAAGTTGATTGAGAGCATGCCAGGGAGAATTGCAGAGGTCCTGAAGAAGAAGGGTCAACACTGCAAATATTGACTTGCTGCATTAACTCATTCTAACTGTCAATATAAGCTTTTGTTACTCATATGTTTGCAATTATATTTCTGTCTGTGATAAAAAACATCTGTCAAACACACATAAAAACCAGAGGGCAGCAGATCATGTGAAAATATAATATTTGTGTCATTCTCAAAACTTTTGGCCATGACCAGTGGCGTTCCGTGAATAGAGCAGACTAAGCAGCTGCTATGGGGCCCAGACAGGTGAGGGGGCCCACTACGGCCGCTGTCGTTTGGCAGCTGTGATGTGCTGACACAGTACTATCTCCTTTAATTAAATATAAGTGACGGCCGGACACTGTAAACCCCCTTGAAGGTCCCCTTTCCTTGTTGTCTCCTGGTCAGCAGTTGGCTTAAGTCTCTGGCTGCATTTGCATAAGAAAGCCAGCCTGCAGCCAGAGACACGTGCATCACAGGAAGCAGAAAACATTCATTACTTTCACTCAGGGAAGAGATACACAAGAAGGTGAGCCCTGCTGGCTGGGGTATGGGGTGGATTTTTTTTGTTGAATGTGTCCCCTCACTGTGCTGGCACTTTACATTTACAATGGCTCTGGCTGCACTTTGCACCTTAGGGAGGGGGGCCCGGCTGCACGCACTGTGGAGGGTGTAGGGGGCCCTGCATGCACTGCAGGTGTGTGTGTGTGTATATATATATATATATATATATATATATATATATATATATATATATATATATATACACACACCACTGAGCCACCAATGATTTATTCTGCCTTGCTAAATGTCCGTGTTATATATATTGACAATCAATCAGCTACTTGTTAGCCAATAGCTGGTAGCCCATTTTGGCATTTCTTATGCTCACAGCCACAGGATCAGGATGATCAGTATAGATTGTTTTGTGTGCATAGATTATTATTGTTCTCAGCAGCACATACTGGTTACAATGAAGGATGTGTTACTGAGTGGGAGTATTTTTAAGCCAGATTGAAAATCTTTTTAGTCAATAATTGTTTTGTTGAATTGTTCATTGTTTGGGTGATGATCGGCTGTCTGTTTACACTGATTATTGGGCAATAAGCAGTTCTAGGAATCCTGCAGTGTAAATCCAGCTCTCTACAAAAAGTGACCCTATGTATTCCAGGATGGTTGCTTGCAGGCAGTCACACCGCTTTCAGGGATCATCCCAAGTTACATTTCTATGTGTACGCTTGGTTGGTAATGCTTTTGTAGATGTGTGATTTTCGAATAACCTGAAATAAATAATATTAAATCATAACTTCGTATTTTCCACCAGATAAGACTACATTGGATGTGTTTTACTTTTTCTTTTACTCAAATGAGAAAAAAATCAAAGACTAGCTATAAAATTAATTGTTTGGCATATAACATGCATGCCTGGAGTTAAGAGCACCTGTTGATTTTTTTTTTTTTTTTGGGGGGGGGGGCCCATTCAGACTTTTGCTATGGGGCCCCATGATTTCTATGTACGCCCCTGGATGTAGGAACTGGAGAAGCAGACTCCAGCACGTATAGTTCTGAGAGGTGTTTTTAATTGGCCCAGATTTTGGGTCCGGGTTTTAAGAACAGCCATAGAACTAGGTGGGACTGGCCGTTCCCTTACCTTCAGTTCCAGGATTTAGAATGGGTTATATAAGGCAGTTCAGCTGCATCATTCAGTGTCTGGGAGAAAAGGTGGAAACACTTCTGCTGGTGTTATTCAGATCCTGAGAGGCAGTGAGTGTCTGAAAGGGTGTACCTATACCTTTAAATTGACTATTTACTTTTATATTATCCTTTTGTGCTGGAAAATCTGTTTTGTTTTGTTAACCTGGACAGTTTATGGATATTTAATAAACCGCTCATTTGTTTTGAACCAAGGAACTGGATCTTTGTGTGACAACTAGAATGCTGACCACTTACATTCCACATATATATCCATGGTAACATTCACAGTGGAAGAACAAGTATATAACTTGGGGATTGAGGAGAGAATTGTCTCTAAGCTGTCTCTAAGCATCTATCTCTCATTTCCTCCTTCGTCCTTGCTGTCACACACAGTGTAGGACAGAATAAGTGCAACACAAAGGGATAAGGGAAGGGGAACCAAACACTAGGGAAGGGGGAAGTGGAGACCCCTGAACTGATCTAACATCACCCTGTTTGTCCTACCGTCCCTATATAGGTTCCGTAGGATACTTAATCCCTGTTTGACCCTGGAAACAAGCCCTGCATCGGAAGGACAGGATGAGCGCTAGTCAATCCCACTAACACTAAAAACAGCAAGGATAAATGAAACAAGAGGGACACTTAGCTTGAGTAGACTCAGAGAGACATGCTGACGCCCTCCAAACTCCAAGAGGACACTAGCAGATGGCTATAGCTCTAAGTCTCAACAGAGAAGTGCAAACAGAAAATAATACCTGCATCTCCCAAACAGGAAGTAGGGAGTTATAAACACCCAGGTCCAGGTGTGGTCATGAGCACCAGGGGAGGTGGCCACTAGTCTGCAAAGCAAACAACTAAGACCTTCTGCAGACAGATGCAGTGCAACAGTCTGCAGCCTCTGACATATTCGTGACACTTGCTCAATGATCTTCCACAGCCACTCACAAAGATGGCCACACACTGGACCTCATCTTCACCCGCCTCCGTTCCCTATCTAACCTCTCTAACTCACATCTCCCTCTTTCTGACCACAACCTACTCATGTTCTCTTCCCGCTCCTCTCCAGGTGCACAATCCTGACTCCACAAACTTGCACACCCTCACAAAAATCTCAAACACCTTGACCTACACTCACGCTCTGAATCACATCAGCCTCTTACACGCATAAGTTCCTTACACAATGCAGATGCTGCTACTGCTTTATATAATACCACAACAGCTGCAGCAAACAGTCTCTCATTATATTCAAGCCCATGCTCATTGCAGCAAAACAAACATACAGGGTGGGCCATGTATATGGATACACCTAAATAAAATGGGAATGGTTGGCTTCCGGGAGGCGGAGCCAACGAATGGCCGCTTTTTAGCAGAGCTCCCCGCTGGCCTACTCTCATCCGTGGCCATCCCTCAGTTTGTGAGCGGAGAAACAACATTAATCAGCGGGGGGAATACCTGGACAGGGGGCTCGTCTGTTGGGTCTGCCTCTCCAGGCTCCTCGGGAGGCTCCAGGCGCAGGAGACGCCGTGCAGCGTGGTACAGGCCGCCGCCTGTGAGCTGTGACTATAGAGGGACTTGCACAGATAAGAGGTCCCGAGATAACAAGCGACCACCCGTAGGGAGAGAAAAAACAAACAAACAAACAGTGAAGTCCTGAAGATCTGGCCGTTATCGCATCTAGGGCCGAGGAGGTGAGTGCAGTGGCAATAGGGGAAGGGTTAACTACAACAGATGCCATCTTCCTGCCACTCTCAGCCCTCAGCAACATCCCTGCACTACAGACTTGTTTAAAGTTGCTGACCATCTCCTCAAAGGTGACAAGCAATAAAGCACTCAAGGTCTGTCTGATAAGGGTTTAACCCCTGAGACCCCTTTACAGAGCTCAAATAAATCAGCCTAAAGGTACTGCCACACTACACGATCCCGCTAACGATCTCGTTAGCGTCGCATACTAATGAGATCGCTAGCGGGATCGTTTACAATATCACTAGTTTCGGCCACATTTAGCGATGTCGTTAAGGACGCTATCGCGGTTAGCGATCTCCTTAACGACTTTAGCGGTACAAAAGTACCGTTAAATCGCTAAAAAAGGTGCCACACTCAGCGATATATACTTACCCAGCGGGACGCCGACGATCAGAATAGGGTCCGGAACGATCAGGACGACGAACGAGATCACAGCAGGGGCCACGTCGTTGCTGCATGCCGCACACAACAATATCGCTAACGGGATCGCTAAATAGTGACGTTTTTTAGCGATCCCGTTAGCGATGTTGTTTAGTGTGGCATACCCTTAAGAAGTTACAAGGGGATTACCTCAGAGACTACACACAATACAGGACCTAGAGGACAGTTAATATTGACTTTATTAACCCTTTGGCAGCGGTCTAACCTGGTGAAGTCCTCACTCAGTGACACATTCATTTGCTTACAACTTAGAGGATTATATTAGTCCTCTCTGACTTTCAAGGTTATTCAACCTCTATAAATAAAGGTCAACAACAAGAGTCTAATATTCTATACGCTCCATATAGGAGTTACATGCTACATAGCAGATTCTAATGTAACGTTTCTTAACTGAGACATCACCGCCTTCCATCTTCTCACCAATGTCGCTGAGTATGGATAAATTTGTGGGCAAACAAACTAAAGGAGGCCGTGCCTCTTCTCGAAACCAACAAGGCTCATCCTCGCCTAAATCTACCTCTGATACCAGTAGCGAGACTTCTCATTCAATAGCGGATGCCATCATGGAACGCCTTATGCCTGAAATAGACTCTAGATTTGCCACTCTTCAAACCTCAATAGACTGTATAATATCACAAGTTAATAGTCAGGGCACTCGCCTGGATGAGGCTGAACAACGTATCTCTGATCTGGAGGATGTTACCAGGGAAATGGCAGAACGTCTAGAGGGAAAAGAGAAAGTCGTCACAGAGCTTCAATCCAAAGTGGACGACTTAGAAAACCGATCTAGACGCAATAACTTGAAACTGATAGGACTACCTGAGTCCATACATCCCTCTGAATTGCTAAAACTAACATCTGAGTGGCTGCCAGGAGCCTTGGACATTCAACTAACATCCGGTTCAATGGCGGTTGAGAGAGCACACAGAATAGGCCAGCAGAGGGGAAAAGACAATGACAGACCCAGACCGGTGATATTCAAGGTCCTTGACTTTCAAGACAAAATTCGTCTACTCACTGCTTACACGAAGAAAGCGCACCTATCCTACGAAGGGCACAAAGTTCTGATGTTTCAGGACTATTCGGCCATGGTGACAACCAGACGCAGGGCCTGACTAACAAAAACATCAGGTTCGGCCTGCAATATACTGCGACACTGCGCTTTAACCTTTCTGTGAAAAACTGGGCTTTCGATGACCCGGTGAAGGCTCTGGAGGTTGTCCGGGATACTCCCCAGCCACCATGAGCAAGATCCAGAGTGGCTTACTCAGTGACAATACCATGAATCACATAAGGTGATGTCAACTGACATCTGTTTGTTATGTTGTTGTTTTTTGCTGTATTTTTACTTCTGCATCTAACGTTAAGATGCGGGTTTAAGGGAAATGTTGTATATGACACACAATTACAAATTTTGTGGGAGGGGGAGGTTTTTTGGGGAGAGAGTCTCTGCATTCGACTTCAGGTAATCAATAATCCAGGGATTCTAATGCCTACTCGCTGGGATGGGCAGGGATCCCATTATTATGTAACGGTTACATCTAATCGCATTTCCCGCACTGGAGTGGGTTAATGGTAGAAATCAATAGGCAAAAAATGTCCGCTGTGACATCTCTCCTTTGGTGTTCCTGGAATGTCAATGGCCTAAATTCCCCGGTCAAGAGGAAAAAAAATTTAAATTATCTGCATCGAGAAAATTTTCATATTGTACTTTTGCAGGAGACACACTGGGTGAAGGGCAACCATCCGGTGTTTTCTAGCAAAAAAAATATTTTATGTGCAGAAGCTTCTTTTACTAAAAAACAGAGGGTGTCACTATTATGATAAACAGGAATATTGACCATGAGATAGTGGATGTGTTAGAAGATCCTTCAGGGAGGTTTGTCTGCGTTAAGCTGGTTATAGAGGGGACAACCTACAGTGTAATTAATATTTATGCGCCAAATTCGTCGGATCCATTCTTTCAGGCTAATGTGCTAAAACAAATCGCTGGTTGGGACACCTCCCATATAATTGTGGGTGGCGATTTTAATGAGATACATGACATTGAGATGGATAGCTCTAATTCTCAATCTCCTCATATATCTACGCAAGGGAGACTAATACAATCTTTTTTAGATCACCTGGGATTGTTGGATGTTTGGAGAGTGCAACACCCTGTTGAGAGAGATTACTCTCACTCAGTGGCGTTCCGTGAATAGAGCAGACTAAGCAGCAGCTATGGGGCCCAGACAGGTGATGGGGCCCACGACGGCCGCTGTCGTTTGGCAGCTGTGCTGTGCTGACACAGTACTATCTCCTTTAATTAAATATAAGCGACGGCCGGACACTGTAAACCCCCTTGAAGGTCCCCTTTCCTTGTTGTCTCCTGGTCAGCAGTTGGCTTAAGTCTCTGGCTGCATTTGCATAAGAAAGCCAGCCTGCAGCCAGAGACACGTGCATCACAGGAAGCAGAAAACATTCATAAGTTTCACTCAGGGAGAGATACACTACACAAGAAGGTGAGCCCTGCTGGCTGGGGTATGGGGTGGATTTTTTTGTTGAATGTGTCCCCTCACTGTGCTGGCACTTTATATTTACAATGGCTAGCCTCTGGCTGCACTTTGCACCTTAGGGAGTGAGGGGGTCCTGATTGCAGGCACTGTGGAGGGTGGAGGAGGGGGGCTCTGCATGCACTGTGGAGGAGGAGGATTGCCCTGCATGCACTGCAGCCACCTTCTGTACTCCTCACAATGCTTCTCCATTAGAGCTGGTTTCATGTGATTTAACCCCTGTACCACCACCAGGCAGGATGATGCTTCCTAGCTGTAGGTAAGACCTCCAGTCTATGTCCCACCACCAACTTCACTGTCAAGGTGTGCAACAATGCATGTTCATGCAATACTAAAAATGTGCAATGCCCTGGAAATCATGGTGCAGCCAATAAATGTTACTAATTTATTCTGCTCCTTCACCCCAGAGGCATGCACCTGGGAGACAGCAATTACATGGGGCGTGCTGAGCTCATGAGGTGCCTGAGAGTGGAAGTTCTGCAGATGTTATGGAAGATATTGTGTGCGGCATTTCTGTGTCAGCTTACCTGTGATAAAATGTGTCTTGTAGTTTGTACACATGTTGGAACTTTGCATAGCTTACATATTCCAATCATTTCATATACAAAGATATGACATCCGTCTACCTGTCTTATATGATGCCATGAATGATGGGCATTGCTTGTACCTGCTGTCAGATTAGGCACCACACTTCTTACATCGGAGCACACTATGCAGCATGTTCCCTGTCAGGCTAGGTTCACATTTATACGCCTGCAGACTTAATGCGTTGGACGTATACATTAAAACGTATGCCATGCATCAACCTACGAATTTAAACAAGTACATTTGATACATATCGTACTTCCATCTTTGTCTCTATATGTTTTTTTACTTAAAAAGAATCATTTTTTTTCCATCCAGTTTTACTGGTGTCAACAGTCCCATCCCACTCCATTTTGGCATCAGTTCTGTGAGGAGGTGTCCAGAGGAATAAACTTTTTTTCACCCCACATTAAAAACGCGTACCTTTGGTCAATTATGTTTTTTTCCCACAATACAACGTGATCAGGGCAAAACAGTCAGAAGAACATTTTTTTTACACTACGTGTTGCCCATTATGGTTTGTGTATGCCTCCATATACGTCTGAATACCATTTTTTTTTTTTGCAATTCAGACATATTTGTCCAGCAGACTGCACTGTATAAATGTGAGCCAAGCCTAAAGAAGTCCTTTTTGTCCAAGGAGGATAAAGCACATCATAAACACAAGTCCATACTGTGTGTTGCTGCTTTGCAGTGTGTATTTTTGCCATGCTGATTTTACAGGTGAAAGGTATTTACTTTGAGCCTTTTTTTGGTTGTAATGGTGAATGCTTCAGGATTATCAATGACCAAAGGGGCGGCAAATTTTTCAGCCGCCCCGGGCCCCACAAACAGTTGCTACTCCACTGCACACACAAGATGGTGAGCCTGGCTGGGGGTCGATTTTTTTTGTTAAATGTGTCCCCTCACTGTGCTGTCACTTTACATTTACAATGGCTCTGACTGCACTTTGCACCTTAGGGAGGGGGGCCCGGCTGCACGCACTGTGGAGGGTGTAGGGGGCCCTGCATGCACTGCAGGTGTGTGTGTGTGTGTGGAGTTAAGAGCACCTGTTTTTTTTTTTGGGGGGGGCCCCATTCAGACTTTTGCTATGGGGCCCCATGTTTTCTATGTACGCCCCTGGCCATGACTGTACATTCTACAGGATTGTGGGGCAGGAGACAGTAGGTCGGGGAGTGGAGATGCATCCATATTCATTACCTTAATGAGCGGGCTCACATGACCGCTCTGCACAGGAACAAGCAGGAAGAGCTGCCGCCCGGGACAATGGGGATGCAGGGAGGCTGGAGATCCAGCGATGTAGGGTGAGTATTGATGTCTGACTCGTGTATAAGCTGAGGAGGGCTTTTTTCAGCACAAAAAAATGTGCTGAAAATCTCGGCTTATACACGAGTATATACTGTAGGTAACGCTTTTGCCAAATTTTACAAAAACCTTTTCAATCTAACTAAGGATCCCTCAATTCATCCCTCCAATCATAATACCACTGCTGCATTCTTAAAAAACTTAAATTTACCCAAACTGGATACAACTGAAATGGAAATTTTATCCTCCCCATTCACTGTAAAAGAAATGGAAGATACAATTAAAAAACTTAAATTACAAAAATCACCTGGACGAGATGGTTAAACTAATGAATCTTTTAAAACCTTCGCAAATATATCTCCTGATCTGGTTCAGGTTTTCAATCAGGCATCAGACATAGGCCAGTTCCCAAAAGAAATGTTGGAAGTGACCATTATATTGATACCAAAATCTAAAGGAGATTCTGATAAAATTCAAAACTACAGACCCATTTCACTGATAAATGACTATGTAAAAATCGCTGACAGATTGAAAAATATCCTCCAGCGACTTGTTATAGTTGATCAAATAGGCTTTGTGGAAGGAAGACAAGCTTCCGATGGAACCAATTGTAGGGATTTTCTCTGGTAGGTAGTGGCAGGGCCGCAGTAATGAGGCAACACACAGGCTTAGAGTCCAACTTCAGTGGTTTAATGTCACTTTAAACACCAGGGTAACAAACATAACGAAAAACACAAATATCCTCCAAATTGGAGAACCACTGGTCCCAGACTCACCCTTGCTGGGACGGGCTTAACTAAGCGGCTGCCAGGTCAGCAGCGACCGCCAGGTGCCATTCCCCGGGTTGTCTGGAGGCTAGCTGCTAAAGCTTTGCAGCATGGGTAGTCCAGTAAACAGATACAGCTCCTCCTCTTCCACCTCCTCATTCACTCATACTCCCCTTTACATAGCCCTTAACCACACCCACAGGTGAGGTATACATCACCTGGGCTGATCATGTGACCATGACATCATCACAGGTCCATGTCTTCAGGGAAAATCCCGGCCAAACTTTAACCTGCTGGAAGAAATGTATCTCCCATCCAGCAAAACACCCTTTGCTGTACCACATACCTCCCTCCTTTGTTCAACCCTAGGGGGTGGACACATGACATACAGTGAACTCTGGACAGGGCATCTGCGTTCCCCTGTAGTCTGCCTGCCCGATGTTCCACTGAAAATTTAAAATTTTGCTGGGACAGAAATCACCTGGTGACTCGGACATTCCTCTTTGGCTTGACTCATCTACGTCAGAGGGGAATGATCAGTCACCAACCGAAATGTTCTCCCCAGCAGATAATAGCGCAATGACTCCAGTGTCCACTTAATGGCCAGGCACTCTCCACAATGCTGTACCTGGTTTCAGCTGGGGTAAGCTTCCGACTTAGGAAACTAACGGGATGCTCTTCCCCGTTAACCTCCTGAGACAACATGGCACCAAGCCCTATCTCAGAAGCATCAGTGTTGTGAATGTGTTAGAAATGAATTCTGAGCAGAAGCTCCCTTTGGTGGTTACAAACAGTACTGAACTATTCAATGAAGATTGTGAAGATTGGCAGTCAGGTGTTACAGACTGGTCTTATATAAGGGAGGTTCCCTCCCATCAGGGTTGCCGGTGATCAATTGTTCTTGTCTCAACTTTGGTTCCTGGTTCACTTGGAAGCTTGCTGTGTCTTGCCTGCATCTTCTGCTAACAGATAAGATATTTTCTGCTTTTATCTTTTGTGCTTGCTTTTTGTCCTGCACTTCTGTGGAGGTCAGCCAGGTCCCCTCCGGGGGCTTGTGCTCCGCTCAGTTTATCTGAGCCACTGTTATTTGTTCATTTGCCTTTTCCAGTTTTTTCTGTGGCTGCTGCTTAGTTTTGTTACACCAGAGAACTAATTTAGGTGGTAGAGGTCGTGTGATCTCAGGTGTTTTTGCAATTAGTGACTGGGACTCTCATGTGAAACATGTTCGGACTGTGTTCCAGATTTTGAGAGAGAATGCTCTGTATGTGCAGGGATCAAAGTGTCTTTTTGGCGTACATTTCTCATTTCTGGGATTCATTTTGTCCCCATCTGTTATTGAAATGGACCCGGTCAAGGTTCAGGCCATCTGTGATTGGGTCCAACCTACTTCATTAAAGGCTCTTCAAAGATTCTTGGGTTTTGCCAATTTTTATCGTAAATTTATTGGTGATTTCTCTGTTATTGTTAAACCATTGACTGATTTGACCAAGAAGGGTTCTGATGTGGTTATTTGGCCTCCTGAGGCAGTCTGCGTTTCAGGAACTTAAGCAGAGATTCACTTCTGCTCCTGTTCTACGGCAGCCTGATGTTTCTCTGCCATTTCAGGTGGAGGTTGATGCCTCTGAAATTGGGGCAGGTGCCGTTTTGTCCCAAAGAGATCCAGAGACCTCTAAAAGTAACCCTTGTGCCTTTCTCTCTCGAAAATTTTCTCCAACTGAACGTAATTATGATGTGGGTAATCGGGAGTTATTGGCCATGAAGTGGGCTTTTGAAGAGTGGAGACATTGGCTGGAGGGAGCCAAACATCAGGTGGTGGTCCTCACGGACCATAAGAATCTGGTTTATCTGGAATCAGCCAAGCGACTTAATCCTAGACAGGTCAGGTGGGCCTTGTTTTTCACACATTTTAATTTTGTGGTTTCCTTTCTTCCTGGCACTAAGAATGTTAAAGCGGATGCCCTCTCGAGGAGTTTCCTTGCGGACTCTCCTGAGTTATCTGATCCTGCTGTTATTTTGAAAGAGGGTGTAGTTCTTTCTGCCATCTCGCCCAATTTGAGACTGGCTCTGGAAGGGTGTCAGGAGGATAAACCCGAGCGCTGCCCTATTTTGAAATTGTTTGTCCCAGTCCGGTGGAAAAAGAGTGTGATGTCTGAGATTCATTGTTCCGCGTTGGCCGGTCATCCCGGAATTTTTGGTACCAGAGACTTGGTTAGTCGGTCCTTTTGGTCGCCTACTTTGTCTCATGACGTCAGGGAATTTGTGCAGTCCTGCGGGACTTGCTCTCGCTCCAAGCCTTGCTCTCGCTCTAGTGGTTTGTTGATGCCATTGCCTGTGCCCAAGAGACCATGGACCCATATCTCTATGGATTTCATTTCCGACCTTCCTGTTTCTCAGAGAATGACCGTTATCTGGGTAATTTGTGATAGGTTTTCCAAAATGATACATCTTGTGCCATTACCTAAGTTGCCTTCCTCCTCCGAATTGGTGCCTTTGTTCCTTCAGCACGTGGTTCGGTTACACGGCATTCCTGAGAACATTGTGTCTGACAGAGGAGTCCAGTTTGTTTCCAGATTTTGGAGGACTTTTTGTTCTAAACTTGGTGTTCAATTGTCTTTCTCCTCGGCTTTTCATCCTCAGACCAATGGACAAACTGAGAGAACAAACCAGACATTGGAGACTTATCTGAGATGCTTTGTGTCTGCTGATCAGGATGACTGGGTCTCTTTTTTGCCTTTGGCTGAGTTTGCTCTTAATAATAGAGCTAGCTCTGCCACTTTGATGTCTCCATTTTTCTGCAATTTTGGGTTTCACCCTCAATTTTCTTCGGGACAGATGGAGGCTTCTGTCTGTCCAGGTGTTGACTCTGTTGTGGAGCGTATGCAGCAGATTTGGGACCAGGTAGTGGAGAGGTTGTCCCTCTCTCAGGAGAAGGCCCAGCGGTTTGCCAACCGGCATAGGACTGATGGTCCTCGGTTTGAAGTGGGGGACTTGGTCTGGTTGTCCTCAAGAAATATCCCTATGAGAGTTGCATCTCCTAAGTTTAAGCCTAGGTTCATTGGACCTTATAAGATCATGGAGATTCTTAATCCTGTTTCCTTTCGTTTACTTCTTCCAGGGACATTTAAGATCCATAACGTGTTCCACAAGTCCTTATTGAAGAGGTTTGTCGAGCCAGTGGTTCCTATGGCTGCGCCTCCTGACCCTGTTTTGGTTGAGGGCAATCTGGAGTATGTGGTTGAGAAAATATTGGATTCTCGTTTTTCTAGACGGAAACTCCAGTATTTGGTTAAGTGGAGAGGTTATGGTCAGGAGGACAATTCTTGGGTGTTTGCTTTGGACATCCATGCTAGGAGACTGATCCGTGCGTATCACAGAGCTCATCCTGACCGACCTGGTTGCCCAAATGAGGGTTCGGTGACCCCTCCTCAAGGGGGTACTGTTGTGAATGTGTTAGAAATTAATTCTGAGCAGAAGCTCCCTCTGGTGGTTACAAACAGTACTGAACTATTCAATGAAGATTGTGAAGATTGGCAATCAGGTGTTACAGACTGGTCTTATATAAGGGAGGTTCCCTCCCATCAGGGTTGCCGGTGATCAATTGTTCAATTAGTGAGTTGGTATTTTTTTAGGGTTTTTTTGGATTGCAGTAAGTGTCCTTCCTATCCTTTTCTTTCTAGGAAAATTGGGCCCCAACGTTTGCTCATACTATTTTCTGTCTGTGTCTGTATTTCCTCTTGTCTAACCGCCATTACATGTTTGGGGGCTTCCTATGTTCTTTGGGGATCTGCTCCGGGGCAGATAGCTTTCCTCTTTCTATCTTTAGGTGTAGTTAGCTTCTCAGGCTGTGACGAGGCGTCTAGGACCAACGTAGGTACGCTCCACGGCTGCCTTTAGTTGTGGTGGTTATTCAGGATACTGCAATCCAGTAGATTCCAACCTCTCTGGTGTATTGCCTTTTTTGCCTGCTCTCCTCAGCTACCAAATCATAACACATCAGTCTGCACAATGAACTCTCTTTTGAAATCGGGTGTAATCAGAACAGGTGTACCACACAGTGCCAATTTTAATTTTACAAAGGCCTCCTCTATCTGATCATTCCAGCGAGCCATCACCGATTTCCTCCCTTTCAAGCAGTCTGTTAAAGGCGCGGACAGGGTTGCAAAGTTGGGAATAAACCGCCTGTAATACTAAACCCAAAAAAGCTTTTACCTGTTTTGTTGTTAGGGGACAGGGCCAGTTCTGGATTGCCTCCACTTTGTTTATTTGGGGTTTGAGAACTCCTCTCCCAATTACGTAACCCAGGTACCGAGCTTCCTCCAACCCTATGGAACATTTCTTTGGGTTGGCAGTTAGCCCTGCTTGTCGCAGAGAATCTATAACCGCCTGTACTTTGGGTAAGTGACTTTCCCAGTCTGTACTGTACACAACAATATCGTCCAGATATGCTGCAGCATAACGGCGATGGGGACGAAGAACAATATCCATTAACCGCTGGAACGTCGCTGGTGCACCATGCAACCCAAAGGGTAATACTTTATACTGGAACAGCCCCTCGGGTGTTACAAAAGCCGTTTTTTTCCCTCGCCGCCTCTGTTAGGGGTACCTGCCAATATCCTTTTGTGAGGTCAAGGATTGAAAAATACTGTGCCTGCCCAAACCGCTCTATCAACTCATCGACCCGGGGCATGGGGTAAGCGTCAAACTTTGAAACTTCATTAAGTTTTCTAAAGTCATTACAGAACCTTAGCGACCCATCAGGCTTGGGAATTAGGACTATTGGGCTGGCCCACTCACTCTGGGACTCTTCAATGACCCCTAACTGCAGCATAGTTTTTACCTCCTCCGAGATGGCTTGTCGTCAGGCCTCAGGCACCCGATATGGCTTTAGTCGGACTTTGGCCTGTGGCTCCGTGACAATGTCATGTTGGATTAGGGAGGTGCGACCAGGGAGCTCCGAAAAAACGTCTGTATTTTGGCTAACAAACTCCCGGACCTCCTGAACCTGTCTAGTAGACAAAGTGTCTGCTATTTTGACAACGGAGAGGGCTTCTCCTGTCCCCCCTCCAGGTAATGGAGCCTTCTCCACCGGAAATGCAGGCAGCGGAGGATCCCCACCCAGGTGGTCTCTATCTTTCCATGGTTTAAGCAGATTAACATGGTAAACCTGTTCTGGCTTTCTTCGTCCTGGTTGGTGTACCTTGTAGTTTACTGTCCCCACCTTCTCTATCATCTCGTAGGGTCCCGGCCACATTGCAAGAAACTTGCTATCCACTGTAGGCACAAGTACCAACACCCGATCCTCAGGGCTAAAGGTTCTTACCCGAGCCTCCCGGTTATAGACCCGACTCTGCGACCTTTGTGCTGCCTCCATATGTCCCGGACTAATGCCTGGACTGTCTCCATTCTTTCTTGCATTTTTGCAACATGTTCTATCACACTTTTATAGGGGGTAGGTTGGTTCTCCCAGGCCTCTTTGGCTACATCGAGTAAGCCCCGTGGATGTCTGCCATACAATAGTTCAAAGGGCGAGAACCCCGTAGATGCCTGGGGCACCTCCCACACTGCAAACAATAAAAATGGCAGTAAGAGATCCCAGTCCTTCCCATCTTTGGAAACTGCTTTTTTTAACATACTCTTCAGAGACTTATTGAACCTTTCTACCAGACCATCTGTTTGGGGATGATAGACCGATGTGCGCAACTGTTTGGCATTTAACAAGTGGCAGAGTTCCTTCATAATTTTTGACATAAAGGGGGTACCCGGTAGCTTAATCTAAAACTACCAGGATGTGTTGGTGACCCCTTGCTGATTTAGGGACAGGCCTAACCAAATCCATTGCCACTCTTTCAAAAGGTACCTCTATAATGGGTAAAGGCACCAACAGACTCCGAAAGTGAGCCTGGGTACTGGTTACCTGGCACACTGGACAGGAATTACAGTACCGTTTAACTTCTTCATGGACCCCTAGCCAGTAATACTGCTGCAGAATTCGGTCTAGGGTTTTCTTTTGGCCTAAATGTCCACCCAGTACATGCGCATGCGCTAAATCCATTACCAGCCTACGAAATGCCTGCAGTACCAGTAATTGTTCTACCATTTCCCCTCGTATTTTCTCAACTCGATACAACAAATCTTGGTTTAGCTCAAAGCGTGGCAATACTGTAGCTTCCCCAGGTTATTGGGGTTCCCCATTAACAAACAGTACATTTTCCCGGGCTCGAGCCAAGTCTGGCGTACTTCTTCCTCTGGGCCACCAGGTTCATGCCCTACTTCTGGAGAATGCAACCTGGTTGTCACTGGTGCTGGCAATTGTTCAGTGGGTGGGACAACAGTGGGCCAAAGTACAGGAAACAAAGGAAAATCTCTTCCAATTATTACTTCATGATGCAAATTGATCACCACCCCCACCTCGTGGCACCGCCTCTCCCTGGCGTGTTTATCATCACTAGTGCGGTAGGATAGTCTTTTAGGTCTCCATGTATACACAACACCCCAATTGTCCGACCAGTATACTCGCTGGTTTGCACATGGCTGGCTCGTACTGGGACACAAGACTCCCTGAGTCCAGTAGAGTCAGAGCAGGGGTGCTCTCCACTTCAACTTTACACAAATGTTTCATACTGGGTCCCTCTGGGGTGCCCATTGCACACATCGGTTCGGCATAGTGAGACTGGTAGTACCCAAAGTTTGTGTCCAGGTGCTCAGCCAGGTGGGGGCAATCAGCTCTCACATGTCCTTGTTCCTGGCACTGCCAGCAGATTATGGGGCCCCTTTCTTCCCCAGATACTTCTTGAGCGGCCTTTCTGGTCTCGACTCGCCGAGCCACGGGTGGATACTTAGGGAACTTTCTTGTTACTTTCCAGTGTAGTCTCTCCCTGTAGTTCTTTGGTAGCCCCATATCTTTCTATGAGGTCTATCATCTAGAGGGCATTAGTAGGTGATGCCTGTCCAACCCATGTTTGGAGGGAGTGGGGCAAAGCCCTCTAAAATTTATCAGTCACTATACGGTCCAGCATAACGCTGGGCGGCAATATCTCAGGCTGCACCCGCTGGGCCCGGACCAAAACATTTACCCCAAGACGTGCTAGTATCTCGCCCTTGACGATCGTGTAGTCTGCCTTTTGCTCAGTGGGTAGGTCCTGATAGGCTTTCAACGGTCCTGGGGCCAAAAACGGAGCAATGACTTCTGCCCACTGGTCCCGGGGTAGTCTCTCCCTCTCAGCCACTCCTTCGAACATCTCCAGGTACATCTCAATGTCATCAGATTTCTCCATTTTTGGAATCGCTGTACGAACGGCTTTCCGGACCTCATGGCTTCACTGGGTAGCTCCTATTGTCTGTGGCGCTGTGATGTGCTGTATCAATAGCCGGTTGGTTTCTTGCTGCTGTTGATTAAATATCAGCTGCTGCTGCGTAACCTCTTGCTGCTGTCGCAAGGCCTCCTGCTGCTGCGTGACCTACTGCTGCTGTCGCATGGCCTCCATCAGCAGTTTTTATCGTGGTCTCCATTTTTGGAAAGTTCTCCACCTGGGTTTGCGTCACTCTTTTCACCCAGGCCATAAAATAAGCAAAAAACAGCCCGACCTCATTGCGTTTGCCAGCATTCAAGCCACCAATTGTAGGGATTTGCTCTGGTAGGTAGTGGCAGGGCCGCAGTAATGAGGCAACACACAGGCCTAAGGTACTGCCACACTAAACAATCCCGCTAGCGATCACAATAACGACGCATACTAATGCGATCGCTAGCGGGATTGTTTCTATATCGCTAAGTGCGGCCACATTTAGCGATATAGTTAACGACGCTATCGCCGTTAGCGATCTTCTTAACGACTTTAGCGGTACAAAAGTACCGCTAAATCGCTAAGAAAAGGTGCCACACTAGCGATATATACTTACCCAGCGGGAGCGCCGACGATAAAATAGGGTCCGGAGCGATTCCAGCGACGAGCGAGATCACAGCAGGAAGCTCGTCGCTGGCAGCTGCCGCACTGAACAACATCGCTAACGGGATCGCTAAATAGTGACTTTTTTAGCGATCCCGTTAGCGATATTGTTCAGTGTGGCATACCCTCTAGAGTCCAACTTCAGTGGTTTAATGTCACTTTAAACACCAGGTTCACAGAAACATAGCAAAAAACACAAATATACTCCGACTTGGAGAACCACTGGTCCCAGACTCACCCCTGCTGGGACGGGCTTAACTAAGCGGCTGCCAGGTCAGCAGCAACCACCAGGTGCCATTCCCCGGGTTGTCTGGAGTCTAGATGCTAGTGCTTTTTCAGCACGTGTCGTCTATCGAACCCCTTGCAGAAAAAAATAAGAAATAATCCCTCTATTTTTGGCTTCGATATTCCTTCGAGACAATTCAAAATCAGTCTATTTGCTGATATTTTTCTGACATTAGCAGACCCTATTAAATCAACCAAAGCTTTGTTAATAACCCTTGATGATTTTTCAAAAAGATCCTACTTTAAAATAAACCAGCAGAAATCAAAAGGTCCGTACTTTTTTATTGATCAGCAAATGGTAAATAATTTAGTCTCTATGACAAATATTGAATGGGTACAGAAAGAGGTTAGTGATCTACAGTAACTAAGTATAAATCAAATTATATCATCCAATATGGAACTCATAACAAAAAATATTGAGGGATTAGTGGGTATGACTTAAACAGTTGATTGATTATTACGTCCTGTGAAGGGTAATTGTTGTAATTATATAACAAAAAATATTTCAAATGACCTGAGTAGTTTCAAGTTTTCTGGAATGTCATGGCTGGGGAAAATATTGATCATTAAAACTCTTTTACTACCTAAAATTATATATATTTTGAGGACCCTGCCTTTAATTATTCCTATATATCTCCTAGACAAAATTCAGTCAACTATCAGTTCTTTTATATGGAATGGGAAAAAGGGAAGAGTATCAGCGGACATACTTTATAAATCCAAATACAACGGTGGTATTGGTCTTCCTAATATTAAAGCTTACATTGGTTCAACCAGAAAAATTCACCAGCCTGGACTCATTTAGAACGTATAATTAACAACAATTACCCTTTACAGGACGTAATATTCAATCAACTGTTTAAGTCATACCCACTAATCCCTCAATCTCCGATTTTTCAGGCATTAATGCATGCATGGAAAATATTAGCTAAGCCAGATAAAAAATGTAATAAGCAAGATTTAATACTAATTTTCCAATCTCACGTTAGCCACTATTTACAATTTTGATGATCCAGATAATTGGAAACATTCTGGCATTTAAAAAAATAATTAATATCTACAGATTTCATATTCTTCACTATATTAAAAGATAACGTCCGGAAATTTATCAGTAACAGAAATCCGAGCACGGAAATAATAGCTTTATTACTTAATACAAATAATACATTTTTGAGCCTAAAATTGAGCATTTCTAAAAATAATTCATATTACGATTATACTTTCATTATACAACAAAAGATCCTTATGGTAACAGAATTTTTCCAGTTTAGATAAAGTTCTATTAATAATAATATTAGATCTACGTAAACATGGGATATGCTCAAAAGAGCAAATCAATTAATTTATGTCTTGGAAAGATTTAATCTCTCTAAATGTGAATCCGCAGGAAAAAGCCATAAGACATTCATACTCATCAAATATTTCTATGATAATACATGAGTCATATTACAAAACCTTAACTAGATGGTATTACACCCCATCCCGACTTGCTCCCATAAATACAGATAACTCGCCTCTTTGTTGGAGAAATTGTGGTCTGCTGGTTAATTTATTTCACATTTTTTAGGAGTTAACCTAAGGTTAAAACTCCTTGGAAGCAAATATTCATACATATAGACTGTCTGTTCAACCGGCATCTTCAGTTAACCCCTCAAACTGCCCTTCTCTCAATCGATCTGGATGAGATCGATCCTTCAGCTCGGTCTATTATCATTCACATTTTTTAGTAGTTAAAAGTTCTCTGGCACAATATTGGAAAAATCCAGATGAACCAGAATTTCCAGAAATCTTGGAAAAATTATATTTACATAGCTCATTAGAACGGAGTTTTGCCATAATCAATAGTGGCCTCATTACATATTCTAAGAAATGGGATACTTGGAACCTGCTATTTAACCCCTTTCTGCCATCAGACATACTATTCCTTCCATGTGACCTGGGACTTAATTCCCAAGGATGGAATAGTACGTCATACGTGATCAGCCGAGCTCACGGGCGAGTGCGGCTGATCGCGGCCGGGTGTCAGCTGAATCTCACAGCTGACACCCGGCGGCACTAAGTGCCAGGAGTGATCATGGACCACTCCCGGCACTTTAACCCCCAACACACTGTGATCAAACATTATCGCAGTGTTCCGGCAGCATAGGGAAGCATCGTGCAGGGAGGGGGCTCCCTGGTGCTTCCCTGAGACCATCAGAGCAGCGAGATGTGATCACGCTATTCCGAGGGCCTCTCTCCCTGCAGGCCCCCAGATCCACGATGGCCACGAGGTCCTTCCAGGACCTGCAGGGAGATGGCTTGTCAGTGCCTGCTGAGAGCAGGCGCCGGCAAGCCTCCTGTACTGCCTGTCAGATCGCTGATCAGACAGAGTGTTAAGCAAACTGTCAGATCAGCGATCTGACACTATACAGTGATGTCCCACCCTGGGACAATGTAAAATGTAAAAAAATAAATAAATAAACATGTGTAAAAATAGTTTTAAAAAAAATCCCTAAGTAAATAAAAAAAAATATAGATTTTCCCAATAAAACATTATTATTATGTAAATAAAGAAACACAATAAAAGTACACATATTTAGCATCGCTGCTTCTGTAACGACCCGCCCTATAAAACTGTCCCACTAGTTAACCCCTTTAGTGAACCCCTTAAAAAAAAAACAAAACAAGCAAAAAAAATGCATTATCATCATGCCGCCAACAAAAAGTGGAATAACACATGATCAAAAAGACGGATATAAATAACATGGTACCGCTGAGAATGTCATCTTGTCCAGCAAAAAACGAGCTGCGATACAGCATCATCAGCGAAAAAATAAAAAAGTTATAGCTCGCAGAATAAAGCTATGCAAAAATAATTATTTTTTATGTAAATTGTTTTATTGTATAAAAGCACCAAAACATAAAAAAATTATATAAATGAGGTATCACTGTAATCGTACTGACCCGAAGAATAAAACTGCTTTATCAATTTTACCACAAGCAGAACGGTATAAATGCCCCCCCAAAAGAAATTCATGAATTGCTGGTTTTTGTTCATTCTGCCTCCCAAAAATCGTAATAAAAAGCGATCAAAAAATGTCACGTGCCCAAAAACTGTACCAATACAAACGACAACTCGTCCCACAAAAAATAAGACTCATATGACTCAGTGGGCCAAAATAAGGAAAAATTATAGCTCTTAAAATGTGGTGATGCAAAAACTATTTTTTGCAATAAAAAGCGTCTTTTAGCATGTGACAGCTGCCAAACATAAAAACCCGCTATAAATAGTAAATCAAACCCCCTCTTTATCACCTCCTTAGTTAGGGAAAAATTATAAAATTTTAAAAATGTATTTATTTCCATTTTCCCATTAGGGTTAGGGTTCGGGCTAAAGTTAGGGTTAGGGTTGGGACTAAAATTAGGATTAGAGTTAGGGTTAGGATTAAGGTTAGGGGTGTGTTAAGGTTAGGTTTGTGGTTAGGGCTATGGTTAGGGTTGGGATTAGGTTAGGGGTGTGTTGGGGTTAGGGTTGGAGTTAGAATTGGGGGTTTTTCACTGTTTAGGTACATCAGGGTCTCTAAAACGTGACATGGCATCTGATCTCAATTCCAGCCAATTCTGCGTTGAAAAAGTCAAATGGTGCTCCTTCCCTTCCGAGCTCTGCCATGCTCCCAAATAGTAGTTTACCCCTCATATGGAGTATCAGTGTACTCAGGAGAAATTGCACAATAGCTCTTGGGGTCAATTTCTTTGTTACCTTGGAAAAATAAAAAAATTGGGGGTGAAAATATCATTTTTGTGGAAAAAAATATGATTTTTTATTTTTATGGCTCTACGTTATAAACTTCTGTGAAGCACTTGGGGGTTGAAAGTTCTCACCACACATCTAGATAAGTTCCTTGGGGGTCTAGTTTCCAAAATGGGGTCACTTGTGGGGGGTTTCCACTGTTTAGGCACATCAGGGGCTCTCCAAACGCGACATGACACCCGCAGACCATTCCTTCAAAGTCTGCATTACAAAACGTCACTACTTCTCTTCTGAACCTCGACGTGTGCCCACACAGTAGATTTCTCCCACATATGGGGTATCAGCGTACTCAGGACAAATTGGACAACAACTTTTGGGGTCCAATTTCTCCTGTTTACCTTGGCAAAATAAAAAATTGGGAACTAAAATATGTTTGTTGAAAAAATATGATTTTTTTTTTCATGCTCGGGTGTTATAAACTTTAGTGAAACACCTGGGGGTTCAAAGTTCTCACCACACATCTATATAAGTTCCTTGAGGGGTCTAGTATCCAAAATGGTGTAAATTGTGGGGGTTTCCACTGTTTAGGCACATCAGGGGTCTCCAAATGCGACATGGAGTCCAGCCAATTCTGAGTTGAAAAAGTCAAATGGCGCTCCTTCCCTTCCGAGCTTTGCCATGCGCCCAGTGGTTCCCCCTTATATATGTGGTATCAGCGTACTCAGGGCAAATTGGACAACAACTTTTGAGGGAAAAAAATAGGATTTTTTATTTTCATGCCCGGGCATTATAAACTTCTGTGAAGCACTTGGGGGTTGAAAGTTCTCACCACACATCTAGATAAGTTCCTTGGGGGTCTAGTTTCCAAAATGGGGTCACTTGTGGGGGGTTTCCACTGTTTAGGCACATCAGAGGCTCTCCAAACGCGACATGACACCCGCAGACCATTCCTTCAAAGTCTGCATTACAAAACGTCACTACTTCTCTTCTGAACCTCGACGTGTGCCCACACAGTAGATTTCTCCCACATATGGGATATCAGCGTACTCAGGACAAATTGGACAACAACTTTTGGGGTCCAATTTCTCCTGTTTACCTTGGCAAAATAAAAAATTGGGAACTAAAATATGTTTGTTGAAAAAATATGATTTTTTATTTTCATGCTCGGGTGTTATAAACTTTAGTGAAACACCTGGGGGTTCAAAGTTCTCACCACACATCTATATAAGTTCCTTGAGGGGTCTAGTATCCAAAATGGTGTAAATTGTGGGGGGTTTCCACTGTTTAGGCACATCAGGGGTCTCCAAATGCGACATGGAGTCCAGCCAATTCTGAGTTGAAAAAGTCAAATGGCGCTCCTTCCTTTCCGAGCTTTGCCATGCGCCCAGTGGTTCCCCCTTATATATGTGGCATCAGCGTACTCGGGGCAAATTGGACAACTTTTGAGGGAAAAAAATATGATTTTTTATTTTCATGCCCGGGCATTATAAACTTCTGTGAAGCACTTGGGGGTTCAAAGTGCTCACCACAGATCTAGATAAGTTCCTTAGGGGGTCTAGTTTCCAAAATGGTGTCACTTGTGAGAGGTTTCCACTGTTTAGGCACATCAGGGGCTCTGCAAACTGAACATGACACCCATCAAAGTCTGCATTCCAAAATATTATTACTTCCTTTCCGAGCCCTGACGTGCGCCCAAACAGTTCCCCCCCACATGTGGGGTATCAGTGTACTCAGGATAAATTGGACAACAACTTTTGGGGTCAAATTTCCTTGGGAAAAATCAAAAATTGAGGACTAAAAAATCATTTTTGCGGAAATTTTTTTTTTCACACCCAGGCATTATAAACTTTAGTGAAACACTTGGGGGTTCAAAGTGCTCACAACAGATCTAGATAAGTTCCTTAGGGGATCTAGTTTCCAAAATCGTGCCACATGTTGGGGGTTTCCACTGTTTAGGCACATCAGGGGCTCGCCAAATGAGACATGGCGTCCAATCTCATTTCCAGCCAATTTTGGTTTGAAAAAGTAAAACAGTGGTCCTTCCCATCCGAGCCCTGCCGTCCGCCCAGACAGTGGTTTTCCCCCACATATGGGGTATTGGCGTACTCAGGAGAAATTGCACAACAACTTTATCTGTCCATTTTCTCCTTTTACCCTTGTGAAAATAAAAAAATTGTTTGTAAAAGATAATTTTTGTGACTAAAAAAAATGTTCATTTTTTTCTTTCCACGTTGCTTCAGCTCCTGTGAAGCACCTGAATGGTTAATAAACTTCTTGGATGTCGTTGTGAGTACCTTGAGGGGTGCAATTTTTAGAATGGTGTCACTTTTTGGGTATTTCCTGCCATATAGACCCCTCAAAGTGACTTCAAATATGAGGTGGTCCCTAAAAAAAATGGTTTTGTAAATTTTGTTGTAAAAAATGAGAAATCGCTGGTCAACTGTTAACCCTTATAACTTCCAAACAAAAAAAATTTAGTTCCAAAATTGTGCTGATGCAAAGTAGACATGCGGAAAATGTTATTTAGTACCTATTTTGTGTGGCATCTCTCTGAATTAAGGGAATAAAAATTCAAAGTTTGAAAATTGCGAAATTTAAAATTTTTTCCCATATTTCCGTTTTTCCATAAATAAATGCAAGTTATATCGAAGAAAATTTTACCACTATCATGAAGTACAATATGTCACGAGAAAACCTTCTCAGAATCGCGAAGATCCGTTGAAGCGTTCCAGAGTTATAACCTCATAAAGAGACAGTGGTCAGAATTGTAAAAATTGGCCCGGTCATTAACGTGCAAACCACCCTTGGGGGTTAAGGGCTTAAGAAATCTTAAAACATTCAATGGTAATTCAATCCTCTTTAAATTGTATACTGTATGTACCAAATCAATAATAGTTTGTAAAATGGTTATACTCTTTTATTGTACATATATCATTTTGTTACTTAATTCATTGTTTTATATTCTGTATTAGCAGAGTTTTCTAATTGTATTATCCCTTCCCTAACTTACCCAGTTTTTCCTTTCCTTTCCTGTTTTCCTACCCTTTTCCCATTTAAAACCTTAAAAATTTAATAAAAATATTTGAAATACAAAATTCTCATTGGGGTCTGTTACAAACCACCAAATATAACAGAAATCATGGAAAGTCTACTACTAAGGCAGATACATGAAGCTGCAACCCATAATGAGGTCCTTGTTATGGAGGACTTTAACTACCCGGATATTAACTGGGAAACAAAGACCTGCGAAATCCATAAAGGCAATAGGTTTCTGCCAATAACCAAGAAAAATTCTCTTTCATAATTGGTGAAGAATCCATCCAGAGGAGCAGCACTATTAGACCTAATAGTATCTAATACAGGGGTCCCCAACCGCCGGTCCGCGGCCCACCACCGGGTCGTAGCAATCCTAATGCCGGGCCGCGGAGCCACGGCACAGAACGCTGGACCCACATGGAGCCGGCGGCTGTAGCGCTGTAGTGACAGCTACAGTCGCCGGCTCCCATCATCGATACTCACCTTCCGCCGCTGCGATCCCTGTCCCGGCCGTGGCAGCTTCATCCAGCGCTGAGCGGTGACGTATACCGCTCATTAAGGGCATGAATATGGACGCGACGCCACTCCCATAGGCGTGGCATCCATATTCATGTCCTTAATGAGCGGTATTACGTCACCGCTGCGCACAGTAGGAAGCTGCCGGCGCCGACAGGGATGCAGGGACCTGCAGCGACGGAGCGAGGAGGGTAAGTATGATGGGGGGGAGGACGGGGGAGCCCAGGAGAGGGTGGGAGAGGAGCCTTGTATACAAGGGAGGGTGCAGAGCCATAGTGGGAGCGGAGCCATGTATATAGGGTGGGAGAGGAGCCATGTATGTAGGGTGGGAGCGGAGCCATGTATAATAAGAGGGTGGGAGAGGAGCCATGTATAATAAGAGGGTGGGAGAGGAGCCATGTATATAGGGTGGGAGCGGAGCCATGTATAATAAGAGGGTGGGAGAGGAGCCATGTATATAGGGTAGGAGCGGAGCCATGTATATAGGGTGGGAGAGGAGCCATGTATAATAAGAGCGTGGGAGCGGAGCCATGTATATAGGGTGGGAGAGAAGCCATGTATATAGGGTGGGAGCGGAGCCATGTATATAGGGTGGGAGAGGAGCCATGTATAATAAGAGGGTGGGAGAGGAGCCATGTATATAGGGTGGGAGAGGAGCCATGTATAAGAGGGTGGGAGAGGAGCCATGTATATAGGGTGGGAGCGGAGCCATGTATATAGGGTGGGAGAGGAGCCATAGTGGGAGCGGAGCCTTGTATATAGGGTGGGAGCGGAGCCATGTATATAGGGTGGGAGAGGAGCCATGTACATAGGGTGGGAGCGGAGCCATGTATATAGGGTGGGAGAGGAGCCATGTATAATAAGAGGGTGGGAGAGGAGCCATGTATATAGGGTGGGAGAGGAGCCATAGTGGGAGCGGAGCCTTGTATATAGGGTGGGAGCGGAGCCATGTATATAGGGTGGGAGAGGAGCCATGTATATAGGGTGGGAGAGGAGCCATGTATATAGGGTGGGAGCGGAGCCATGTATAAGAGGGTGGGAGCAGAGCCATGTATACGAGGGTGGGAGCAGAGCCATAGTGGGAGCGGAGCCATGTATAAGATGGTGGGAGCGGAGCCTTGTATACAGGGAGGGTGCAGAGCCATGTATAAGAGGGTGGGAGCAGAGCCTTGTATATAGGGTGGGAGAGGAGCCATGTATATAGGGTGGGAGCGGAGCCTTGTATATAGGGTGGGAGAGGAGCCATGTATATAGGGTGGGAGCAGAGCCTTGTATATAAGATAAGAATGATAAGAATGCACTACTACTAAACTACAACCCTGTCCATAGCTCCACCCCTTATGACCAAAGCCCCACCCCTGCCACACCTCCATCCCCGCCCTGCCGGGCCATGGAAGAATGGTCTTGCTTGAAGCCGGTCCCTGGTGCAAAAAAGGTTGGGGACCACTGATCTAATAGACCTGACAGAATAACAAATCTGCAGGTCATCGGGCATCTAGGAAATAGCGACCACAATATTGTACAGTTTCACTTGTCTTTCACAAGGGGGACTTGTCAGGGAGTCACAAAAACACTGAACTTTAAGAAGGCAAAGTTTGACCAGCTTAGAGATGCCCTTAATCTGGTTGACTGGGACCATGTCCTCAGAAATAAGAATACAGATAATAAACAGCAAATGTTTAAGAATAATAATGTAGGTAAAGCGCTCTGGAATTAATGGCGCTATATAAATTGGTAAAATGAAATGAATGAATGAAGAACATCCTAAATAGACACTGTAAGCGGTTTATACCTTGTGGGAATAAAAGGACCAGAAATAGGAAATACCGAATGTGTCTAAACAAAGAAGTAAGAGGGGCAATTAACAGTAAAAAGAAAGCATTTAGACCACTAAAGCAAGATGGCACCGTTGAAGCTCTAAAAAACTATAGGGAGAAAAATACTTTATCTAAAAAACTAATTAAATCTGCCAAAAAGAAAACAGAGAAGCATATTGCTAAGGAGAGTAAAACTAATCCTAAACTGTTTTTCAACTATATCAATAGTAACGGAATCAAAAGTGAAAGTGTAGGCCCCTTTAAAAATTGTGAGGAAAGAATGGTTGTAGCTGACGAGGAAAAAGCTAATATATTAAACACCTTCGTCTCCACGGTATTCACGGTGGAAAATGTAATGCTAGGTGAAATGCCAAGAGACAAAGAAAACCCTATATTGAGGTTCACCAATCTCATAAATCATAAGTCGCCGACTTTGGCCAAAGTCCTGTTTCCTGATGCAATGCTGAAATGACTGTGCATTTTCCTTTTACCTCATGTTGTAAGAAGTAAAAGCTTATTATCCCATGCAGCCTGCTCTGTGAAGTTTTCTACTGCAAAGGTGTGGATTCAGAAGCTGTGCAACAGGTTATGGGCCCAGATACAGCGTAACCAGAGAATCCAGACACCAGAGAATTCCAGACACCACAGATCCCAAGCACCAAGAATACCACATACTCAGGACACTGGAACTCTCAGCAAGACCCTGGTGAATGCAGAAGAATTCTTCAGTGCAAGTCTCTCCAAACAAGTGAGATAAGTTAAAAATGACAAGTAGCACAGAGCTAAAACTCACAATAGCTAAACTGAATGATGAGAACTATCAGCTATGGAAGTTCAAAGTAGAGATGTTATTGTCTAAAGATGATTTATGGGAAGTAATCACTACAGATAGACCTGATCAGGATAATCAGACATGGCATAAAAAAAATAGACAAGCGAGAGCCACCATTAGCTTATTAGTGGATGATGCTCAATTAATACATATAAGAAATGAAGAAACAGCGAAAGGAATGTGAGTAGCATTAAGAAAGCTATATGAGAGACCCAGCTTAAATCACAAATTATTTTTATTAAGAAAGCTTTACAGTATGAGATTGAGTGCAGACAGTGACATGCAGAAGCATATATTCTCAATGATGGAAGTGATATCACAGCTAAGATCTATTGGTGAAGATATTAAGGAAAGCCATATAGCAGCTATATTGTTGTGCAGTTTACCAGATTCGTATACAGCTTTAATAAATGCACTAGAGACAAGACCTGAAACAGACATTACATTAGAGTTTATGAAAACAAGACTCATAGATGAATATCAGAGAAGAAAAGAACAAAGCAATGATTCTTCTACTGATAAGGACAGTGAAAACGCTCTTAAAGCTACAGAATTTAAAAAAACCTATAATAAAGAGACAAGAGAATGCTTCAGATGTAAGAAAAAAAGTCCTTTAAAGAAAGACTGTACCATATGGAAAGCAGAACAACAAAAATTACAACATAAAAAGCATACACAGAAAGTGAAAAACACAATTTCCGATTCGTGTGAGAATAATTGGAATGGCACATTAAAAATAACAGACAAGAAATCATCACTTGGTTGGTTTATTGATTCAGGAGCAACGAGTCATATGACAAGTGACAAGAATTTCTTTACTGATCTTGATTTAGATAAGAAAGAAGCCATTTATCTTGCAGTTGGAAGCAAAATAACAGCAGAAGGTATCGGACAAGGTATGCTAAATTGTTCAAACAAGTTAGGACAAGATTCAAAGATACTTGTACAGGATGTGTTGTATGTTCCAAAATTGGAAGGCGGATTATTATCTGTGAAACGTTTAACAGCAAAAGGACTTACAGTAAAATTCAAAGACAATGAGTGTGCAATTATTGCAGGAAACAAGATGATAACCAAAGTCAAGGCAGATGAACAATTATATCATTTTGACAAACCAAAGGAACAGATGAAGGTATGTACACATGATCACAAAAACTGTATTCACATGTGGCATAGATGTCTAGGACATAGACACCCGTACAGTATAAGGGAACTACAGAGAAAAGAATTGACAAAAGATTTAAAGATATCAGATTACTCAATTACCATAAGATGTGAATGTTGTATAAAATCCAAAGCCACAAGGATATCTATTCCAAAAGAATGTGAGATGAAAAGCGAAAGACCACTTGATTTGGTGCATACTGACCTATGTGGACCCATGAAAGTGACTACATCAGGAGGCAATAGATACATGTTGACTTTTAAAGATGACTACTCAAGATACACAGTCACATAATTAAGAACAAAAGAGAAGTTTTTGATAAACTTGTAGACTATGTAACAAGATCAAGTAACAAATTTCAAAGGAAGCCAATTGTCATCAGAAGTGATAATGGAGGTGAATTTACAGGTCACAGAATAGAAGACTACTTAAGACAAAATGGAATAGAACATCAGAAAACTGTTCCATACACACCTGAACAAAATGGAGTAGCAGAAAGGAAAAACAGAACTCTAACAGAAATGATGAGATGTATGCTGACAGATTCTAAACTACCAGAAAAATATTGGGGTGAGGCAGCAATGACAGCTACATATCTACAGAACCGACTTTTTTCCAGAAAACTGAATAAAACTCCATATGAACTGTGGCAAGGTATGAAACCAAGTGTCAATCCTTTAAAAGCTTTTGGATGTAAAGTTTTTATATTCATTCCAACAGAAAAACGTTCCAAACTTCAAAACAGATCCATGGAAGGAATATTCGTTGGATATAGTGAAAACTGCAAAGGATATAGAATCCTAGATCCCAAAACAGACAGAGTTACAGTGAGTAACAATGTGACATTCATTGAAGATTTAAATGAAGATATTATGATTTCAGTTGAAACAAAAAATGAGAAAAACAATAGTGACATAACTGAAGAAATATCTGATGAGAAAGAAGTAGAAATTAATGAAGAACAAAATACTGAAAGTGAAGAATCACAACTACAAACAGACACAGAACCAAGACGTTCAATAAGAGAGAACAAAGGAAAACCACCAAAACGTCTCTCATACAAGACAAGTATAAGAAAAATCTATGAGCCTACCTCTTGGAAAGACATATCTAAACTTCCTGAAGAAGAAGCTAATAATTGGATAGAAGCAACAGAAGCAGAAATTAAATCCATGCATGATTCAAATACATGGACACTAACAGATTTGCCAGAAGGAAGAAAAGCCATAGGATGTAAATGGATTTTTAAAGTAAAATACAAAACAGATGGCACACCTGAAAGATATCGAACAAGACTCGTAGCTAAAGGGTATTCTCAAAAATATGGAGAAGACTATGATGAAACATTTGCTCCAGTTGTCAAACACACTACAATAAGAACTTTTTTACAGTTGCAGCAGTGGAAAAGATGGAACTAAGACATCTGGATGTAAAGACAGCTTTTTTGAATGGAGATTTAACAGAAGACATTTACATGGAACAACCTCCAGGATTCAAAGATGAAAGAAATCCAAACAAAGTTTGTAAACTACAGAAAAGCATATATGGTTTAAAGCAAGCAGCTAAAGCGTGGAATGACAAAATCACGGAAGCAGTAACAAATGAAAAATTTCAAAGAAGCAAAGCTGATCCATGCTTGTACACAAAAAGGCTGAGTAATAGATGGATTTATGTACTCATATAGACAACATTTTGATTTGTTTTAAACAAGAAAGGGATAAAGAAAACATTCTAAAAACCCTGAAACAACATTTTGAAATCAAAGACTTAGGAAATGTAAAACAGTACCTAGGAATATGTTGCAGCAGCACATGCGAGTCAAGAAGTACTGTGGTTAAGATAATTGTTAACAGAATTAGGACAACCACAGTTGGAACCAACAAAACTAAAAGAGGACAATAAAGGATGTCTTGTTCTTGCTCAGATGGAAAGAGTCAATCCAAGAACCAAGCATATTGATGTGAAATATCATTTCTTGAGAGATCATCAGGATCGACGAGTCTTGAAGTTGGAGTATTGCCCTACTAAAGAAATGACAGCAGACATTTTCACGAACGCGTTGAATGCTGATAAACATCAGAGACTAATAAAAATTTGGGTTTGATTGAATAAGTCCTTATTGTTGAGAAAGGGTGTTGGCATATGCAACAGATTAGGACTTATTATAAGTAAAAGGAGGACTTTATGCTGACCTGACAGTAGATGGCGATGTTGTGTAACGTTTCCTTCTGTTTAATGTATTGTATAAGAAATAGTCTCACTTGTAGTTTCACTTTCGTTTTGTTCCTGTTTTCTGATGCAATGCATTTTCCTTTTACCTCATGTTGTAAGAAGTAAAAGCTTGTTATCCCATGCAGCCTGCTCTGTGAAGTTTTCTACTGCAAAGGTGTGGATTCAGAAGCTGTGCAACAGTCGGCCATGCGGTCACCAAAACGAGCGCCAAAGTCGGTTTTTACCAGAATGCTTTCAGGCGCCTTTTTTCAGCCAATGAGCAAGGATGTACACTGTGGGCAAGGAGATGACATGTGCAGCGTCCACCACCATCTCCCCAAGCACCGCCTAATCATAGACGTTGCAACAAGGTGGAACTCCACCATGCACATGGTTGAGAGGCTGTGCGAACAGAGGCAGGCTGTAATGCATTTGTGGGAGAATACACGGGCAGGCAGTTTGAGGGCAGACATGGAGTTGTCAGGTGTGCAGTGGTCAAAGCTGAAAGACCTCTGTAAAGTCCTTCAGTGTTTTGAGGAATGCACACGGCTGGTAAGCGCAGACAACGCCATCATAAGCATGAGCATCCCACTTATGCGTCTGCTCATGCAAACTTTGACGCACATTAAGGATCAGGCGTCTGCAGCAAAGGAGGAAGAGGAGGAGGGAAGCCTTGATGACAGTCAGCCATTGTCTGCTCAGGGAACTGTTCTGGACGAGGTGGAGGAAGAAGAGGAGGAGGATGAGGGGGATGATTATTTTGGGGAGGATGCTTCTCAGCGGGCAAGAGAAAATGTTGGCTTGCCTAGGTCAGGTACAGGGTTTGTGTGTGACTGGAGGGATGTGGATTTGCTAGAAAGTGCTCCTCCACCCACCACTGGCAGTGCATCATTGACACCTGGAACATTGGCCCACATGTGTGATTATGTCTTGCGGATCCTAAAAAATGACCCCCGCATTGCCAAAATTAAGAAGGATGACGACTACTGGTTGGCCAGCATCCTCGATCCACGCTATAAATGCAAATTACAGAACATCATGCCACAGGAGAACCTAGAGCTAATATTGGTGAACAAACAAGCAACTCTGGTTAACCGTTTGTTAGAGGCATTCCCAGCACACAGCAGCGGTGCAGGTTCTACCACCAGCCGTACTGGGCAACATGGAAGAGGTGTTCGTGGTGCACACAGCTGAAGTGGCGTTGGAGACGGGTTTCATGACCATGTCGTGGACTGATTTCTCGAGTACCGCTCACACGACTGTTAATACTGAATCGATTGCAACAGACAGGAGACAGCAGTTGTCAACTATGGTTCAAAATTACCTCTCCTCCCCTATCGATGTTCTCCCTCACAGGTCAATCCTACTGGGCCTGGAGCACCTTGCCATAAAGCAAAGGTGATAACTAAATGGCTCAGGGAACAAAACATAGAGATTTTGGGTCCATGGCCTGGAAACTCCCCAGATCTTAATCCCATTGAGAACTTGTGGTCAATCATCAAGAGACGTGTGGACAAACAAAAACCTAAAAATTCTGACAAAATAAAAGCATTGATTGTGCAAGAATGGACTGCTATCAGTCAGGATTTGGTCCAGAAGTTGATTGAGAGCATGCCAGGGAGAATTGCAGAGGTCCTGAAGAAGAAGGGTCAACACCTCAAATATTGACTTGCTTCATTAACTCATTCTAATTATGTTTGCAATTATTATATTTCTGTCTGTGATAAAAACATCTGTCAAACACACATAAAAACCAGAGGGCAGCAGATCATGTGAAAATATAATATTTGTCATTCTCAAAACTTTTGGCCATGACTGTAATGTAAGAAGTGGAGTATTTGGCATTGTACTATACCTATATTTCTCTGCCGTACCATAGCATCATGAATTGTGGTATGTGTTAAAGGGGCCGACTGAGACTCTTTCACCCGGGGCCTACGAAAACCTTGAGCCAGCCCTGCGCCCCCTCCCACAACTTTAGCCAAATAACCCCCAGTTTTCAATGCTTTACTATTATTATAAAGTTAATTAAGGTTGACAAGCTTAAATAATAAGAATTGATGTCGTTGGCATTGAAATGGGCACTGTAGGTGTGTTTACTGTCCTCCACTCACTGGCGACTTTTATTCCCCATTGACTTGCATTTGGGTCGGGTTTCGTTTTTTGTCGAAACTCCGACTTTTGCCGGTAGTTAGTCAGCAGATTTCGTTCGACTCAACTTTTGGTAAAGTCGGATGGTCCGAAACCCGACTCGATCCTCCCGGAGGCAAAGTCGCTCGTCTCTACCCACGAGTACTAAGACAACCAAATAATGTAATAGACAAACCATTATTTCTTATATTTAGGGATAGGGTCTGTTCCACAGGACTGGCGCATAGCAAATGTGGTACCAATATTCAAATAAGGCTCTAAAAGTGAACCTGGAAATTATAGGCCAGTAAGTCTAACCTCTATTGTTGGTAAAATATGTCAAGGGTTTCTAAGGGAGGTTATTCTGGATTATTTCAATGATAATAACTGTGCAACTCCATATCAGCATGGGTTTATGAGGAGTTGCTCTTGTCAAACCAATCTAATCAGTTTTTATGAAGAGGTAAGCTATAGACTGGACCAAGGTGAGTCATTGGACGTGGTATATCTTGATTTTTCCAAAGAGGTTGGTACACAAAATGAGAATGCTGCGTCTGGGGGAAAATGTGTGTAAATGGGTAAGTAACTATCACGGAAAGTGAACTCACAAGTGCAATCTCCCGAAGACGGGTACCGAAGACAGCTTCAGGCTCCTAAGAACACAGGGTGAGCAGGGCAGGAGAGAGATAGCTTCAGGACCTGAATCACCTGACGGTTGGGGGCGTGGCTTCAGCTCCAGAGAGCTAGAAGCTGAAGGAAAACTCCTAGAAAGGTAACTACGGGACAAAGTTACCCAGGGGCACAGACAGAGACGTAAATCAGAATAAGCTGGGGTCAAAGCACGAGATAGCAGTACAGTACCAAGGATAAGACAGAACAGATCGTCGGGGCCAGGCAGAGGTCAAAACCAAACAGACAGAGAAGGTACAGAAACAGAATCCAACAAGCAGTATCCAGAGATCCGACCGAGTCAAAACCAAAGTATCTGGCAAACCAGAACACAGCACAAACACACTCAGGGGTGAACACATTCTGCCAAGGGCGAAAGTATAACTGACGGGGTTGGAGCTTCCTTGGGCTATAAGAAGCTCTCCCCAAACCAAGGAGAGGCCACAATAATAAGCCCCAGGTATGCAGGTACGAGCCTGTACTGGGATCAAAACATTAACCCCTGGCGTGCAGGTCCAACCTGCACTGGGATCATGACAATAACTGACTTAGTGATAGAAAACAGAGGGTGGATATAAATGGTATATTCTCTAACTGGGTCGCTGTGACCAGTGGGGTACCGCAGGGGTCGGTGTTGGGACCTATTCTCTTCAACATATTTATTAACAATCTGGAAGAAGGTTTACACAGTAAAATATCGATATTTGCAGATGATACAAAACTATGTAAAGCAGTCAATACAAGAGAAGATAGTATTCTGCTACAGATGGATCTGGATAAGTTGGAAACTTGAGCCGAAAGGTGGCAGATGGGGTTTAACAATGATAAATGTAAGGTTATACACATGGGAAAAAGCAATCAATAACACCATTACACACTGAACGGGAAACCACTGGGTAAATCTGACATGGAAAAGGACTTGGGGATCCTAGTTAATGATAAATGTACCTGGAGCAGCCAGTGCCAGGCAGTGGCTGCCAAGGCAAGCAGGATCATGGGGTGCATTAAAAGAGGTCTGGATACACATGATGAGAGCATTATACTGCCTCTGTACAAATCCCTGGTTAGACCGCACATGGAGTACTGTATACAGTTTTGGGTACCATTGCTCAGGAAGGATGTAATGGAACTAGAGCGAGTACAAAGGAGGGCAACAAAATTAATAAAGGGGATAGGGGAACTACAATACCCAGAGATTAGCAAAATTAGGATTTTTTAGTAAAAAAAAAAGACGACTGAGGGGCGATCTAATAACCATGTATATGTATATAAGGGGACAATACAAATATCTCTCCGAGGATCTGTTTATACCAAGGAAGGTGACGGTCACAAGGGGGTATTCTCTGCGTCTGGAGGAGAGGTTTTTCCACCAACATAGAAGAGGATTCTTTATTGTTAGGGCAGTAAGAATCTGGAATTCCTTGCCTGAGGAGGTGGTAATGGTGAATTCAGTTTTGGGATTCAAGAGAAGCCTGGATGTCTTCCTGGAGCATAACAATATTGTTTGTTACAGTTATTAGGTTCTTTAGAAGGACGTAGATCAAGGGATTTATTCTGACGGAATATAGGCTGAACTGGATGGACAAATGTCTTTTTTCGGCCTTGCTAACTATATTACTATGTTACTAATATCAACAGTGACAAAACGGTATCTGGAATCTGCAATAGCCATGAGAACTATTGAATAAAACTTTATAATTATAATACAGGGATCCACTATTGACAGGTTTCTGAATGTGGATACGTTTCTCGTCCAAAGCACCATTGGTTGATTCTTTCAGCAATACTAAGCAACTGAGCAGAAGTTGTTTGTGGTTAAACGAGTGGCTGCAACTTCTCCCAAATAACCTCGAACCAACTGACAAAGTTAGAATTCCTAGGTGAAATTCTGATTTGGCTTTTAACCTAAGTCATATTACAAGACTCGTTAAAGGGTTGATTGTGACTTGTAGGATCGCTACTTCCAATAGGTGGCACTATAGAGTACAAGTCCTCTTTGTTTGAAGAGGCAATTTGCATAGGTAAAATTGGTAATGTAGTGAGTGAAGCTTTCTCCAGTAGCCAGGTGTCTATGACAAATGTGAAAGGAATTATGCCGCAAAAAATAAATAACAAAATGGCAGCAGTAAATGGATGTGAATTTAATTTAATCTACTTTATTCAAGTGATAGATTTATAGTAAATTTCAAAAAAATATTTACAATAACATAAAAATTATTATAAAATTATTTACCACAGTGTCACTTCTAATTGTTGCTCTGGACTAATCCTTTTACGAAACGTTGTGTCCTGACACTGAATGTATTCATGAATATGGGATAACAGAGCATCAAAGGTTTCAATGGACATTCGAAGATAATTTTCAAATTTCTTTGGAAAAAATAAATCACAATTCATTAATAAAGGGTGTGGAAAACACCAATCTTTGACGCAGAGTTCACTGGATGCACCCAAGTTTGCCTTCTTCCACGACGTCTGAGCTGCCTCCAAAGCAATAGCATTAAGCGATTTTTCACAAGCAGAGACACAATAATGTTGCTGCTCGCAGCCATTCCACTCGTTAAAGAATGTCTACCCTACTCTGACAAGAGAAATAAATAGCCACAGACACTGGTTAGTACCAGTTTAAAAAAAAATATATATTGTCCTATTAACAAAAGGGGTCAAATGTATTGGGTTACATTTAAAGTATATTTTTTTAGTTGAAAAATAAGACAAATATAGAAAAATGTCATAATCCGTTTGACGGATACTTTTAACTTATACGTTAGACGGACTACACTAACGCAATGTGAAAGTACCCTTAGAGATTGACTTTGCAGATTTCCTTCTTCTTCAGTGTCAATATCTAGGGTGCACAACAGCCTGAATACAATATGGTCACCACAGATCCCACTATAATGTCCCCCACAGCCCTCTATGCAGTTTGGTCACCTCAGACTCCTATACAGTATGATGCTCCTACAGCCCCTATACAGTATGATGTTCCCACAGCCACCAGTATAATTTCTCCCACAGCCATCTATACAGTATGATTTCACCACAGCACCCCAGTATAACATCCCCCACAGATCTTAATACATTATATCACCACAGACCCCAGTATAATTTACCCCAGTATAATGTCCCCCAGAAAACCCTATACAGTATGATGTCACCACAGTCCAATGATAGTAAATTGCACTAATTATGCACAGAACTAGTGTGATGTAACAACCTTATGTGATTCCCGGGAACACACCGCTGGAACGGCACCAGCATGGGAAGTGAGTATGAGAGTTTTTATTTTAATCAGTCCAAACACGGGGAATGACAAAGGGATGTCTTAGTAGTAGACAACCCCTTTGAGAAGATTTTCAGTAAATATTTTCCATCACTCTGAACATGAAAAAGGCTTCTCCCGTGTGTAATTTCTCTGATGTTTATTAAGAGTTAATTTCCAAGTAAAACATTTTCCACATTAAGAACATGAAAAAGCCTTCTCTTGAGTGTGAGTTCGCTGGTGTTTAACAAGATTTGATTTCTGATTAAAACATTTTCCACATTCTGAACATGAAAAAGGCTTCTCCCCTGTGTGGATTCTCTGGTGTTTAACAAGAGTTGATTTATCTAGAAAACATTTCCCACATTCTGAACATGAAAAAGGCTTATCGCCTGTGTGGATTTTCTGGTGGCTATCAAGATAGGCTTTCCAGTTAAAACATTTCCCACATTCTGAACATGAAAAAGGCTTCTCCCCTGTGTGAGTTCTCTGGTGTTTAACAAGAATTGATTTCCATAAAAAACATTTCCCACATTCGGAACAAGAAAAAGGCTTCTCCCCTGTGTGGATTCTCTGGTGGCTATTAAGATAGGCTTTCCGGCTAAAACTTTTCCCACATTCTGAACATGAAAAAGGCTTCTCCCCTGTGTGAGTTCTCTGGTGCTTAACCAAATCTGATTTCTGGTTAAAACATTTCCCACATTCTGAACATGAAAAAGGCTTCACCCCTGTGTGCGTTCTCTGGTGTTTAACAAGAAGTGATTTCCATAAAAAACATTTCCCACATTCTGTACATGAAAAAGATTTCTCCCCTCTGTGAGTTCTCTGGTGGCTATCAAGATGCTCTTTCCGGCTAAAACATTTTACACATTCTGCACATGAAAAAGGCTTCTCCCCTGTGTGAGTTCTCAGGTGCTTAACAAGATCTGATTTCTGGTTAAAACACTTCCAACATTCTGAACATGAAAAAGGCTTTTCCCCTGTGTGAATTCTCAGGTGCTTAACAAGATCTGATTTCTGGTTAAAACATTTCCCACATTCTGAACATGAAAAAGGCTTCTCCCCTGTGTGAGTTCTCTGGTGTCTAACAAGATGTGATTTGTGGTTAAAAAATCTCCCACACTTTGAACAAGAAATTCTATTCTCTGCTGTGTACATTTTTTGATGTTTAAGAAAAGACTTTTCGAGGGGAAAACTATTTCCATATTCTGAACATGAAAATGGCTTCTTTGCTTTGGGAGCAGATTGTTTTTTAATGCCTATTTTGTGACTATGATTTTCCTTAGTAGTCTGTAATGAATCAGAAAACAAGACCTGTTTTAAAGAATCAGATGACAGATCTTTCTTGTGAATGGATGATGGTATATCTGGAGTAATGGAATTCAATCCAGTTGTATGCTGTAGGATCTCAGAATCATTTGATTTAAAAATTGAAGATGTCAGTTCGCCTCCTGATTTCCTGGTACAATTATCTGCCAAGAATTAAACCAATTATTTTTTAATAAAATATCCTTGAATTTTATATTTCTGAACATTTCTACTTAAGCTGTACATAAAAATGACAAGTTATTCAAAAATATTGAATTATTCACCAAGGCAATGACAGTTCACAGTCTAATAGAAAACCTCATAGGATGAACCAGTAGAGCGTGATGTTCAAATGTTTGTTCATTCTGCCTCCCAAATATCGAATAAAAAGTCACCAATGTTGTGTAGGCAAAAATAATACCAATAAAAACTTTTACTCATCTCACAAAAAAGTCCCAAGTAAGGTCAATCGTCTCTAAATGGAAAAACAGAGGTTTCCACATTATTAGTGGCTCAAAGGGTCCTGAAAAGCAACATGGCTTCCATAAATCAATCCAGCAATATCTCATCTCCCAAAGTCAAATTCTCCCCTCGCTTCTGAGTCTTGCAGTGTGCCCAAACCACATTTAGTATCCATGTGTTTGGCATAACTATAGTGAGGAGAACCCACTTCATTAACGGTGTGTGTCTCCTGGAGCACAATCTGAGCACTATGTGTAGGGTAATAAAGTAGCAAATGTGCAATTCTCACTCTCCAACATCCACTGAATGCTAATTATCAGAAAGTGTCTGTGGAGTAAAAATAGCCCTACTTACTTAATCCATTCAGGGTTACAATTTCCAAAATGGAGTCACTTTATAAGGGATTTCTGCAAATAGTGTGCCATCGTCTTTAGGATCTGCTCTTGCAACGTCTGCTTCTGTCACCAGGAGCCACCTTATTCAATCTGCAGGTGGCTCTGGTAATGGAGGACACATGGGAACCAGAAGCCCTGGGAGGCACAGAATCTGTCCAGCCAATAAGATTAGGGTGCCTGGGACCAGTAGTATCATCCAGTGTGGCAGTGTGGGTGTATGTGCTGTCCAGATGAAGTAATCTGCTCCCTGCTTCAGTCAACTCGAAAGCACCACAGCCTACTAAAGCATATTGCCAGAAGCTGCCGGGTACAGCCTTGATATCCTCTGGTTCAGTCCTCTGTACTCAGCTCCCGGCTTGTGTATTTGTTTCCTGTTGTGACCCTGGCAGGTTATTGAATACTTTTGCACCTTCTGATTTTGTATTTTCTCTGCCCTCCTGGTTCTGATCCGGCTTTCTATTATTCTTTACATCTCATGCCACACTACAGCAGGTAACACCATAGCCCAAGTCTAGGGGTCTCTATGTAAAGCCCCCATCACACAGTGATCTCACTAGCGAGATCGCTGCTGAGTCACTAGTTTTGTGACGCAACAGCGATCTCCCCAGCGATATCCCTGTGTGTGACATTCAGCGACGATCAGCCCCCCTGCTGGGTATCGCTGATCGTTGCAGAATGTCCTAGACATTTTTTTGATCGTTGGTCTCCCGCTGGCCAGCACGCATCGCTGCGTGTGGCAGGCAGGAGTCCAGTGATCAGCTGGTAACCAAGGTACACATCGGGTTTCCAGGCGCCGAGTGGCGCCTGGAAACCCGATGTGTACGTTGGATACCAGCGCGCTGCTGCAGGGCTGCTGGTAACCAAGGTACACATTGGGTTTCCAGGTGCCGGGCAGCGCCTGGAAACCCGATGTGTACCTTGGTTACCAGCTCCCTGCACCAGCTGGCTGGTATCCAACGTACACTGCGGGTAACTAAGCGACGTTACCAGCAATGTCGCTGTCCTGATCGCTGCCTGAGCTGCCTGTTTGGCAGCTCAGCAGCGATCATGTACCGACACACCAGCGATCGTGACAAGTGCATATCGTTGTCGGGATCGCTGGTGTGTCGCTATGTGTGACGGGGCCCTGAGTCCAGATCCTTGTAGAGGAGTTAAAGGGTGATGAACAAGTTAATCTCTGAGATATGCAAATTGGAGTAGAAAGTACCAAGCATGTTCATGTTAGCCATCTTTAGAGCTTCCAGGTGACCATGAACAGTGGCCCAAATACATTGTGTCTGCAAACTTAACCAGAAAGATCTGCACTCAAATAGCAAAATGGTGCACCTTCCCTTCTTAGCCCCGCCATGTGCCCAGACAGAAGTGTACAACCGTATGTAGGGTATTGTCAGATTCAAGAGAAGTTGGAAAATAATTTGTATGGTCCATTTGTTTCCTATTATCCTTTGTGAAGAATTCCAAAGTTATCATCACATAAAGAGACACACATCAGATTAAAAAAATGTAGCCTGATTAAAAACACAAAACTGGCTTCTGGAAGGGGCTAAATCATAGTATTTGGGGCATTAACTACTATAGTCAAAAACTGTGACTATAGACAATAACATGTCTACTGAAATGATCAAACTCAACAGTCTTCATCAGTAATAACTGAGTAACTAGTGGTGAAACCTCTCTGGGGTAATTAGAGTATGGGGCTTGGTGGCTCTTGGCAATATAAATTATCGTAAGGGCCAATATTTTATATCAGATGAGTTTCAAGAAGAAATATTAGACATTTAAAAGAGAACTTTTTATAATATTGCAGAGATGAGGTGTCTTAGATTTAGATCTCGGGCATTTGGAACAGGTAATGGAGACCTTTTATTAAAAACTATCAGGGAGTTACAGACTCACATAAGTGAGGCAGGACAATACCACCACAATCAAACCATTATATAGAATGAACCTGCAAAAAGAAGATGTAGAATAAAAATACAAGTTAGATCTCCAATAAGAACGTATGTATGAGGGGGGAACTTCCATACTAAACCAGAGTTGCACTCATTTATAGTGATCGTTTGGAGACGGTATGAATCCTGAGCAGAAGAGTAGAGAAAGTATTAGTACGCCCCTTTTCAAGAGAGATTGTGCAGTAATCTGAATTCCATATAATCGAACATTTGATGAAATTTAACATGGACTGAATCCATAAAACCAGGATAAGGGAAACTCTGCTGTTATTGTACAGAAATTCACACTTGACCTCACTGCACATTTAATGTTGTGGATCATAAAAGTGAAGTTTGGTCAGAAAGACTGGAGCTGGTCTTGTAGGAACCATATGAGACATTCAGCAGCACAGAAGGGAGAGAAGATAGATTCATCCAATAAGATATCAGGGATCTAGGAAGCCAACAGCATCATTACCCTCCGCTTTCTCTTTCAGGCCGATGAAAATAATTTTCTTCAAGTGATTTTCTACGTACGCTGTCATTTAGGTTTGTAGTTTACAGATCTGAGCAGGTAACAGCGTGTTCTAATCCCAGGGGGTAGGGGGATCCTCCAGGTTGTAAGTTATATACAGTACAGACCAAAAGTTTGGACACACCTTCTCATTCAACGATTTTTCTGTATTTTCATGACTATGAAAATTGTAGAATCACACTGAAGGCATCAAAACTATGAATTAACACATGTGGAATTATACATTACACTTTACAAAAAAAGTGTAAAACAACTGAAAATATGTCTTATATTCTTGGTTCTTCAAAGTAGCCACCTTTTGCTTTGATTACTGCTTTGCAAGCAGAAAAGGTGAACGGATGGATTCTACATGCCTGGTTCCCACCGTGAAGCATGGAGGAGGAGGTGTGATGGTGTGGTTGTGCTTTGCTGGTGACACTGTTGGGGATTTATTCAAAATTGAAGGCATACTGAACCAGCATGGCTACCACAGCATCTTGCAGCAGCATGCTATTCCATCCGGTTTGCATTTAGTTGGACCATCATTTATTTTTCAACAGGTCAATGACCCCAAACACACCTCCAGGCTGTGTAAGGGCTATTTGACCAAGAAGGAGAGTGTTGGGGTGCTACGCCAGATGACCTGGCCTCCACAGTCACCAGACCTGAACCCAATCGAGATGGTTTGGGGTGAACTTGACCGCTCACCGCTTCAATTTTGAATAAATCCCCCACAGTGTCACCAGCAAAGCACCCCCACACCATCACACCACCTCCTCCATGCTTCACGGTGGGAACCAGGCATGTAAAGTCCATCCGTTCACCTTTTCTGCGTGCAAAGCAGTAATCAAAGCAAAAGGTGGCTACTTTGAAGAACCTACAATATAAGACATATTTTCAGTTGTTTCACACTTTTTTGTAAAGTGTAATGTATAATTCCACATGTGTTAATTCATAGTTTTGATGCCTTCAGTGTAATTCTACAATTTTCATAGTCATTAAAATACAGAAGAATCTTTGAATGAGAAGGTGTGTCCAAACTTTTGGTCTGTACTGTATATAGAAGGATTTTAATGCCTAAAGTCATTGGAACAGCTTTGGATGGAGGAGAATATTGTGTTCAAGAGGCAAAAATGGTGATCACACGATGGTGATATAGCTGGACTACATCACCGATAAAGCAGCCACAGCCAGTGACTGAGAAGAATCTGTGACTTCTCTGCATTTAGTGGTTACTACTCACCTGGGTAGTCATATGTAGGAATCTCCTCTTTACACCGCTCATCACCCCTCACATATGTCTCTGTAGTATTAATATGGGTCAGATCTTTACCCTGAAATAAATATTGTAAAAGTCACAGACAGATGGAGAAGTCACATCTATGATCAGCTCTAATCCTGCCATCTCCACCGTTCTCATTACACAAGTATAAAACATATAATACTGGTGGTTAAAACGAGACTGAACAAAAGACCTTCACAGCCATCTACACATCATAGTGGAGATGTCGTGCCACCTTCCCTACATTTACCTGATGATCCTGAGGGTGAGGAACATTAGAATCTTCTTGTTCACAGTCCTGTGGAAGAAGAGGAAAGGGACATCTCTCTGGTGTTGTCCTCTTACTGGATAGATCTGGAGGAAACACATACAGGGAGTGAATTCATTCTTTACATACAGATAATTATAGGCCGTGTGTATTTAGTCCTGTCTATTACCTGGTGATGTGAGGGGCTGGGGAACCTCCATCATGACGTCCTTGTACAGATCTTTGTGTCCTTCTAAATACTCCCACTCCTCCATGGAGAAATAGATGGCGACATCCTGACACCTTATAGGAACCTGACACATACAATGATACTATCATCCCCGATCCCTTCATAGTGTTACTGTGTAATGTCCCAGCATTCCCAGCAGTGTCACCTCTCCAGTCAGCAGCTCAATCATCTTGTAGGTGAGGTCTAGGATCTTCTGGTCATTGACGTCCTCATGTATCAGGGGGTGAGGTGGAGGCCTCGTGATTGGGCCCAGGGGTCTTTCCCATCCCTCAGACACAGGGTCCTGACAGCGCTCACTAGAGGTCTTCTTCACTACTGTGTAATCCTGGTTATGGAGAGACACATTAATAAATCTCACTACAGACATTTCCAGAGTCCTCACCTCTCCAGTTCTGTCCATCTGTTATTCCCATAGATGAGAATGATGTAATGTGACGTCATCAGAATCTCTCACCTCTCCAGTAAGCCGGAAGAGGATCTCTAGGGTGAGGTTTAATATCCTCTCCGCCATCTTGTCTCTGTCCATATCCATCCTTGATGGGTAAATCAGGAAAATTATCTTATGTAGAAGATCTTCACTGAGAGGATCCGATATTGTAGAGATCTGAATGAGAAGATGAGCCGATGTAACATCATAAAATCCTGTGTAATACCGTGTTTCCCCGATAGTAAGACACCCCCGATAGTAAGACGTAGTGGGGTTTTAGGGGGATCGGCTAATGTAAGACGTACCCCGAAAGTAAGACATACCGGTAGTAAACTACACGTTGGATACGGCGGTCCAAGGAGGAGGCTCCTCGTCGGCTGCATTCTGCCGCCCCCTCTCCCGTTCTCTGAGCCGGCTGTCAAACTGACAGCCGGCTTAGAGAAAGTGCTGCTGCGCTTCGGTGTGCAGTGTGCTAGCGTCTCACTCCAGGTTACAGCCAGGTGTCAGAGACGCTACACACTCACATCTTGTAAGCCGGGAGCCCCTCTGCTCTGTGCCCTGACCGCCGCCGCTGCAAGCACTTCCACATCCATGAAGCGCCAGCAGCGTGATCAGGTCACATGATCACGCTGCTGACATCACACGCCGGCTCTTCAGAGGAGACACAGGCAGTGAGGCAGCGTTGCGGTTGGTGGTACGGTAAGTGCTCCAGACGGTTAATGGAGCTGAAGACACCGAAGAAATTAGGACATGCTCTGGGGGACTAGGAAATAATGAGTTGGGTCGGGGAGCAAGGCCAGGGGCAGAAAGATGCATGGGGGGAGAAATCTAAGAAAATTATGGGGGGGGCAGAAAAATCTAAGGACATAATGAGGGAAACCTGAGGACATTATGGGGGGAATCTGAGGACATTATGGGGGGAATCTGAAGACATTATGGGGGGAATCTGAGGACATTATGGGGGTAAATATGACATTTATTTTCCAATATAAGACATACCCCGAAAGTAAGACATATTGGTACTTTTGGGGGTAAAAAGAATGTAAGACACTGTCTTACTTTCGGGGAAACACGGTAATACAATTACTGGAGATAATAAGGGAAACATATGAGATTTATTATTTTACAGTATTTAGTTTTCTTCTTTACATCTACTAATAAAATCTATATATTTAGGCCACAGACAACAAGCAGTTTCTTCCTCGGAGTCGGCAGCTGAATACGTTCCTCATAGACTCATCTTCCATAACGCTAATTCTCCTCTCATTTACCGACCCTGGAATCGGCATTAGTAATACTGCAGGAGATATTCATTACACGTGACAGGAGAAATAACTACTTCATGATGAGGACGACATCTTCATCTTCTACTACGGCTCTAGAGACATATTAGTCCAGAGTCGTCACTGACTCCATCCCCACCGGCGTCTATATGAATGTTTCCCGTCTTCCCCGCACTGTAATCTTCTATCACGTTAGATCTCAGCTCTGATTCACACACAGAAGTTTGAGGCTTTTAGAAAAGTTTCTTTGATTGCACAAGCACCACGGACAGAAATTATCTGATCCCAAAGTCTCCATGTACAGTGATTTATGGGGTTTATTTCTGACCTTAGGCTTTCCTATATTGCAGGAAAAACACCAGAAAAAAAGCAGATATTAAAATGTAAAGAGATAAAAAAGGGGAGACACACACTGGCGCTGACAGATATTGAGGAAGGGGGTCTAAAAGCTGCTGGTGATGAGACAGGCTCTGTGTCTATTTCTATCAAAGTTGCTAAAAAATAGACCAAAAATTAGAATGATCACCGCGCTAATGAAGGAAGAGTGGTCAGAACCTACATTAATGTTGCCCTTGATAAGTAGCCAATCGGTCAAAAAGTGACAAAAAAAGTGTTATACTTGAGTTTAAGAAGACACTTGATTAACTTGCTCTGTTGGTAGAATGCTGTGGGGTCACTCAATATGTGACAATCCTAGAGTGTGATAGACCACCAGTGTGAAGTGCCAGGTTTGTAAATGGCATTTAGGGCCCCTTCTCACATAGCGACACATCAGCGATCCCGACAACGATCAGGATCGCTGGTGTGTCGCTACATGATCGCTGCTGAGCTGCCAAACGGACAGCGATCAGGACAGCGACACTGCGGGTAACGTCGCCTAGTTACCGGCTGTGTACGTTGGATACCAGCCCGCTGATGCAGGGAGCTGGTAACCAAGGTACACATCAGGTTTCCAGGCGCTGCGCGGTGCCTGGAAACACGATGTGTACCTTGGTTACCAGCTCCCCTGCAGCAACGTGCTGGTATCCAACGTACACATCGTGTTTCCAGGCACAGCCCCGCGCCTGGAAACCTGATGTGTACCTTGGTTACCAGCTGATCGCTGGTCTCCTGCCTGTCACACGCAGTGATGCGTGCTGGCCAGCGGGAGACCAGCGACCAAAAAAAAGTCCTGGCATTTCTGACACGACCAGCGATTCACAGCAGGGGGGCTGATCACTGGTACGTGTCAGACATAGCGAGATCGCTGCTGAAATCGCTGTTTAGCAGCGATCTCGCTATGTGAGACGGGGCCCTTACTTGTGCTTCCTTATAGTATAGGGACCTGTGGATTCTCCGGTAGCAGGATACAAATCTGTCAGGAGGCAATGGCTACGGGAGCGCCCCTCTGTTGTAGTGATCCTTCTGGAGGTGCAGAGATAACAGTCACTGATGTAATCGCTACTGGCGTGCTCCAGCCGGTAGTGACGCCGAGACTGTAGGTGCGCAGGGGGCGTAGTGCTGCATGACATCATGGGATAGGACGAGTGTGCAAGAGGGTCAAAAAACATGTTTCGAAGGATGTAACCCTTCATCAGGTTTGTGGCTTGATCGTCTGATCCGTCCTTATATACCCACACTAGCCCTGCGTCCTGTGCCTAGCTTCTACATCAATTTACATACTCCGCAGTGGTCAGTGGCAGTTAGACAATATAACATTTGACATAATGAGCAGCAATAAAGGCATTTACGCAACACTGCGAAATAATTAAGTTCAGATTGAGATCAAATATATGGGGATTTTAAAGCGCTATGGGCATATGTAAAAGTGAAGAAATACCTCTATTATGTGTATGCATATACATCCTGCATCAATAAAGGAAACATATAGAGGATAATTGAATTGAACTGCATTTATATATACATTTAGGTATGCTTATTTAGACAACATACCAAATGAAGGGATATGAATAAAGGAAATAGTACTATTATAAATTAGAGGGGTAATAAATACAAATATGGATAAAACTTATATTTTATTTTATTAATAATTTACCTAAAACCTAAAAAATAGAAGTATAGGAACATATTAGACTTGACAATTGAGCAAACATAAAGTGAAATAAAAATATATAAATAGTATAAAATGAGATAAAGAAGATGGGAGTGGGGAATAGTGGGACTAATATAATATCATAGGAGCGATTCATTCATTTAAAACGGAATGTTTAGAACCTTACGGGAAGTAAAAGACCAGTAAGGTATCTTGGAGGCCATAATGCAAAAATTAGAGCATAATAAACCTGGAATATAATAAATTAATTAATAATGAAACTATATGCTCACACAACCCGCTTGCTAGAAATTACTAAGAATCATATAATTCAATATCGTGGTTAAGATGTTTTGGGATTAGGCTGTCCAGCACAAAGATCCATCTGGACTCAACCCTGGACATCTGTTGTGTCACCACTCCTGGGTTTTTGGCGGACCAGCTGGATGCCGCAGAAAGAAACCCCCAAACATGAGCGATTGTGAATGTCGCAAAAAGCAGAAGACACATTTTATTAATTTTTAACACATTAAACATTTTTTAAAAAAAAAATTAACTCTTTTGGGCCCAGAACATAGATGTACACCACAGGGACGGCACAGATGCAGCTGCAACAAAAAACCTGGCAGTTTAACCACTTGCTGCTGTCAAAAGCAAACATGGCATCTAAGAAGGTGTGACAGAGTTCGGCTTAATGTCCCTCCTCCCCCAAGTACTAGATAATATTGGGGGGCCTAGTTACTACGATACTTACATGCCTAATAATGGTGTCTGGGCTGCAATGTATGAAGGTCTATTAGGCCGGGCCAGAGACAGCGTCCAATAAGTTACCTTTTAACGCCCCCATACACATTAGACTAAAGTTACATGAAAGCACTGATTTTGGGGGGTTTATGCGACTATATAATGTATTTGGGGGCATCCGAACAGATGATGTCAGGGCAGAGAAGGATCTGGCATCCTGAATTTCAGAGGATAATCCATTTGTTCTTCCTGTAGATAATCCTCCTCTAGAGGAGTCTGGAGGCGACTCTCTCATACAGACCACAGGAAAGCTGGAATATGTGTGTGTATGGGGGAGTCGGGAGAGATAGCTGTCAGACAAATGACCATTCAGCCAACACTTATCTCATGCGTATGGGGCCGTTGCTGAGATGTGTCGCTTCGGTCCCTCAGAGCTTCTCTCAGCTCCCAGTTGATTTGTGAGGACCTCACTGTCTGAGGTGCATCGCTACGACTTCTCACTAGTACTCTCAAAGTCCATTCGATGAGGGCCACACACTCCTTGCTGTGGCACTGCATCTTCAGCTTTTCATAGGAGAATTTGTGTCCCAGGTTGGCGACAATGTAGCTTTCCCTCTAATATAGACAATTGTTTGCTTAAATCCTGTTTGTCTAAGATAAAGAATCCTTCCTTAACTTAATCCCCTTTAGTTAGGCCTTCTGCCCATCCAGCACATTGTTATGTACCCTTTAAGTAGGCCTCCTGGCATGAGCTAAGGACCTCACCCTGCTGTTTGTCTCAGCTGCCATTATGTCTTTGCTTTCCTTCACAATTACTATCTTATATCTCCCTCCTGGCACACAACACCATATCAATTCAAGTATGCAACCAGATAGACTAAAGGTACTGCCACACTAAACAATCCCGCTAGCGATCACGATAACGACGCATACTAATGCGATCGCTAGCGGGATTGTTTCTATATCGCTAAATGCGGCCACATTTAGCGATATAGTTAACGACGCTATCGCCGTTAGCGATCTTCTTAACGACTTTAGCGGTACAAAAGTACCGCTAAATCGCTAAGAAAAGGTGCCACACAGCGATAAGATACTTACCCAGCGGGAGCGCCGACGAGAAAATAGGGTCCGGAGCGATTCCAGCGACGAGCGAGATCACAGCAGGAAGCTCGTCGCTGGAAGCTGCCGCACTGAACAACATCGCTAACAGGATCGCTAAATAGTGACGTTTTTTAGCGATCCCGTTAGCGATATTGTTTAGTGTGGCATACCCTTAAAGGTCTGTATTTCAATTACATGGGTGAATGGGAAAAGGAAAATAGTCAGCTCACCAGTCTTCTGCAGGTTTCTGATTGAACATGCACGGAGGAGCCTTGATCAGAGGCGTGGTTCACAATGGAAAATGGAAGAGGAAAAATATCTCCAGCGTGTAATCCAATAAAATCATTTTTTTATTCAAGACATTTTAAAATGTATGTATCAAAAATACAAATGAACAAAGGAAAGGAAGGATGGGGTCCCCATAACAACCAACACATTTCAACCTCTTGCGATCTTAGTCATACCATACCTGTTGGTTGTTATGGGGACCCCATCCTTCCTTTCCTTTCCTCATTTGTATTTTTGATACATACATTTTAAAATGTCTTGAATAAAAAAATGATTTTATTGGATTACACGCTGGAGATATTTTTCCTCTTCCATTTTCCAAAGGTCTGTATTTGTCACTTACTTATCCCTATCTGACTTATCACCAGGAAATTGTTCTCCTGTGTGCCCAAGTAGGTCAGGATGAGGGCTCCTACACAGCATGGTATCCCCCATACAGTATGACGGCCCCCACGGCACCTTACACAGTAGTTTGGCCACCACAACCTGCTACACAAAATGAGGACCCCCATTCAGTATGGAGGCTCTTACCATCTACCACAGCCCCACACTCAGTGTAATGGCCCACACCGGCCACCCACTCAGAATGAGAGTCCCACAGCTCTTCACTTATATGATGCCCCCATAATTTCTGATATTTAAAAAAAATAACACACTCCCGAGGTGCGCTGCTCCAGTCTGTGCGGTGTGAGTACTGAGGCTTCATACTACAGGTGTGATGTAGTGACGTCATTGTGCCTGCAGTGCACGGAGTCTCAGACTCACAGGTGAAGGCTGAATGGTGGATCAGGAGCTTTCTAATACATGATTCACTATTCTATTCAAAGGTTTCCCCGTCTTGGGAATGTGGATATCACTGAAATTGTGATGATGGAGAAGAATAGGGTGACCGATACCGAGCCGCCTCAATTCACAGGCATCATAATGGCCGTGTGGGCTGCCACTATGGATGATACACAACTGACTATCCAACTATTGTGTGGTAAATATCTCATAGATACTGGGGTCATTAGTATCTGCCCCTAGAATGAGGCTGAGTACTTATTAATTACCTGTGGGGTGGATGGTACCATATTGTGTCTGTAGGGGCAGTACTGTGGGAAAACCCCACTAAAATAAAATGTTAAAACATTATTATATATATTGTAGGGATCCGCTCTGGTAGGCAGAGGCCGGGCACGCAGTAATGAGGCAATTCACAGGCATTAAATCAAAAAATAACAGTTTACTGTCTCTTGACACCAGGCAACAAAACATAAATCACAGTCTTTCAATAGATGAACATAATCTGTAGACTGTGAGCCCTCGCGGGCAGGGTCCTCTCTCCTTCTGTACTTGTGTGTCCCTTGTCTAGCACATGTTTATTGTATCTGTCTATATTTTTCCCTTTTCATATGTAAAGCGCCATGGAATAAATGGCGCTATATAAATGTATAATAATAATAATAATCTTCATGACCCTGGTCATCATCAATACGGACCCTGTCCGTTACCTGCTGGTGTCTCAGGTTCGCAGACACCTCAGAGGCATCTTACATTAAGCACAGTCCTTATATTCCATTCTGATCCCGATCAGTCTCACCACGGTTTTCAGGACCGTCCACTCCACTGGCTCAAGCACGCCAGCTTTCCGTCTTTAGTCTGGGCGACATCCCGCCTGGATGTCAGGAAGCTCTGTCCAGCCTGACAGACTCCCGAGACCCTCACAGTCTCAGCACAGACTCTCCAAGACAGACTCCATCCATCTCCAACTCAATCTCTCACCATGTGCTAAAACACTGCCTTACATACCTATAGCCACTCCCCAAGCCAAGGCATGAAGCACATGATCTGGTCACCTGTTCATGACCTCATCACAGGTCCTTCACACTAACTACAATCACCAGATTGTAACATACATTCTCCCACCACCAGTGGGCAGTGTATGTGTGGTTAGCATGTCCCACCCAGCTCACAAGCTAACCCTGTAGGTCACCCTTAACAATAACTAGAACTCTTATGGGACTACAAGTCCCAGAACAACATTCCTGACCTACAGCGCAGAGGAGCTCTGCGACACATATCTTCCCTTTATAACCCTGCCGGGGATTATCTTACCAGCCACAACCTGCCTCAATGCATATCCCGAGGAGCATACACAGCGCACCCTAGCTGTATCATGGGTCATTACACCACAATATATATATACACACACAATAAAATCTGGACTAACAAGATATATATACACTTACAGCTAGAAAATTACAAGTTAAATGTATTATTGTGGATGTATAGAAACAGATGGAAATGATGCTGTTGAATAACTGATACAATCATTACCTTTCCCTATCCTGTACCTAAACAAAGCTGATACTGCCTAGCCAGTGAGGTTGCACCCTAAGGAATGACAATGGTGCGCCCGCTCACCGGTGGGTGTCCTCAGAAGCCATAGTTACCCTGATATATATATATATCCAGATATGTCTCAGGGTAAACATAAAGGAAAATGGCTTCTGTCCTCTCATCCTGCAGTTGTCTGAATGGATCTAATGTGGAGCTGGGAACCAGCTAAGCCTCATTCTGTCCACAGCTGTTACGTCACTGTTCACACCACAGCGAGACCCCAAAAGAGTCTCAGTGCTGAAGGGGTTAATGTCCCCTGCGCCCAGTAATGAGGAATCTCCACATCCCTCCACCTGCAGAGAAGCACTCCACATATATGGCTGCTCTGTGCGAACAGGACCTGTGATGAGGTCACAGGAGGGGAGGAGTCAGGGGTCACATGATCAGGGGCCCCAGTGTATGTAGTGTATACATGACTGGCCAACAAATAACGGAGGAGGCCACAGGCTGTCTGCACTAACAGGACGGTTATCGGAAAACTAACAGTGAGCGTATGGTATATGGTCTATACACCTCCGGATTCCAACACATGGAGTATGTGTAACCCCCCGTACTATCACCGCTAACTCCCCGATAACCCCAGGCTGCTCACTGACACAACCAGTCTTTTTTACAGGCTGACTGGAGACCCGGTTCTGGTTCTGGTAGCGTTTGGCTTCGAGGCGTGGTTACTAATCCCTCAACCTGGAGGTACTGTTAAAGGTACAGAGGTCCAGGCCACCAGCGTAAACCCTGTCTCCTATCAATCCCTGCCAACTGTATTCTAGTCCTAAGAAGGACCCTGAATACCACCAAAGGGAATGAACAGGTAACGGATAATGAACAGAAAGACATACAAGAAAGAGAAGGAATAAAGTAAATAAAGTCTTACATACAACACTCACACACAGTAGGAACACCTAAGGTCTCAGAGATAAACTATAAGCTATAAGAGTAAAAACAACTAATGAACTCTTAGCTTAAATATTCTCAGAACCGATCCAGACTGCTGAACTACATGAATGCTTTCACCGGCGTCTAACACCCAGACTGGCAGAAATATAAAGGAAACTAATTAGAACATAATCAAAAGCAGCCGGGCGAGGCTGCACCTAGCCTTAGCAAAGAGCTAGGAAAAATTAACTCTCACATTACCAAAAAACAAAGAAACAGAAGCTCAGCTGTGAGAAGTCAGAATGTGCAATCGCGACGATCTTTGTGGCGATGCACCCATGACAATGGCGATGTTGTGTAACGTTTCCTTCTGTTTAATGTATTGTATAAGAAATAGTCTCACTTGTAGTTTCACTTTCGTTTTGTTCCTGTTTCCTGATGCAATGCTGAAATGACTGTGCATTTTCCTTTTACCTCATGTTGTAAGAAGTAAAAGCTTGTTATCCCATGCAGCCTGTGAAGTTTTCTACTGCAAAGGTGTGGATTCAGAAGCTGTGCAGCAGGTTATGGGCCCAGATACAGCGTAACCAGAGAATCCAGACACCAGAGAATTCCAGACACCACAGATCCCAAGAACCAAGAATACCAGATACTCAGGACACTGGAACTCTCAGCAAGACCCTGGTGAATGCAGAAGAATTCTTCAGTGCAAGTCTCTCCAAACAAGTAAGATAAGTTAAAAATGACAAGTAGCACAGAGCTAAAACTCACATTAGCTAAACTGAATGATGAGAACTATCAGCTATGGAAGTTCAAAGTAGAGACGTTATTGTCTAAAGATGATTTATGGGAAGTAATCACTACAGATAGACCTGATCAGGATAATCAGACATGGCATAAAAAAATAGACAAGCGAGAGCCACCATTAGCTTATTAGTGGATGATGCTCAATTAATACATATAAGAAATGAAGAAACAGCGAAAGGAATGTGAGAAGCATTAAGAAAGCTATATGAGAGACCCAGCTTAAATCACAAATTATTTTTATTAAGAAAGCTTTACAGTATGAGACTAAATGCAGACAGTGACATGCAGAAGCATATATTCTCAATGATGGAAGTGATATCACAGCTAAGATCTATTGGTGAAGATATTAAGGAAAGCCATATAGCAGCTATATTGTTGTGCAGTTTACCAGATTCGTATACAGCTTTAATAAATGCACTAGAGACAAGACCTGAAACAGACATTACATTAGAGTTTATGAAAACAAGACTCATAGATGAATATCAGAGAAGAAAAGAACAAAGCAATGATTCTTCTACTGATAAGGACAGTGAAAACGCTCTTAAAGCTACAGAATTTAAAAAACCCTATAATAAAGAGACAAGAGAATGCTTCAGATGTAAGAAAAAAAGTCATTTAAAGAAAGACTGTACCATATGGAAAGCAGAACAACAAAAATTACAACATAAAAAGCTTACACAGAAAGTGAAAAACACAATTTCCGATTCGTGTGAGAATAATTGGAATGGCACATTAAAAATAACAGACAAGAAATCATCACTTGGTTGGTTTATTGATTCAGGAGCAACGAGTCATATGACAAGTGACAAGAATTTCTTTACTGATCTTGATTTAGATAAGAAAGAAGCCATTTATCTTGCAGTTGGAAGCAAAATAACAGCAGAAGGTATCGGACAAGGTATGCTAAATTGTTCAAACAAGTTCAGACAAGATTCAAAGATACTTGTACAGCATGTGTTGTATGTTCCAAAATTGAAAGGCGGATTATTATCTTTGAAACGTTTAACAGCAAAATGACTAAAGGTACTGCCACACTACACAATCCCGCTAGCGATCTCGTTAGCGTCGCATACTAATGAGATCGCTAGCGGGATTGTTTCTATATCGCTAGTAGCTACCTATTTTAGCGATGTCGTTAGGACGCTATCGCGGTTAGCGATCTCCTTAACGACTTTAGCGGTACAAAAGTACCGCTAAATCGCTAAAAAAGGTGCCACACTCAGCGATTAGATACTTACCAGCGGGGCGCCAGCGACGAAAATAGGATCCGGAACGATTCCAACGACGAGCGAGATCACAGCAGGAAGCTCGTCGCTGGCAGATGCCGCACACAACAACATCGCTAACGGGATCGCTAAATAGTGACGTTTTTTAGCGATCCCGTTAGCGATGTTGTTTAGTGTGGCATACCCTTTACAGTAAAATTCAAAGACAATGAGTGTGCAATTATTGCAGGAAACAAGATGATAACCAAAGTCAAGGCAGATGAACAATTATATCATTTTGACAAACCAAAGGAACAGATGAAGGTATGTACACATGATCACAAAAACTGTATTCACATGTGGCATAGACGTCTAGGACATAGACACCCGGACAGTATAAGGGAACTACAGAGAAAAGAATTGACAAAAGATTTAAAGATATCAGATTACTCAATTACCATAAGATGTGAATGTTGTATAAAATCCAAAGCCACAAGGATATCTATTCCAAAAGAATGTGAGATGAAAAGCGAAAGACCACTTGATTTGGTGCATACTGACCTATGTGGACCCGTGAAAGTGACTACATCAGGAGGCAATAGATACATGTTGACTTTTAAAGACGACTACTCAAGATACACAGTCACATACTTAATTAAGAACAAAAGAGAAGTTTTTGATAAACTTGTAGACTATGTAACAAGATCAAGTAACAAATTTCAAAGGAAGCCAATTGTCATCAGAAGTGATAATGGAGGTGAATTTACAGGTCACAGAATAGAAGACTACTTAAGACAAAATGGAATAGAACATCAGAAAACTGTTCCATACACACCTGAACAAAATGGAGTAGCAGAAAGGAAAAACAGAACTCTAACAGAAATGATGAGATGTATGCTGACAGATTCTAAACTACCAGAGAAATATTGGGGTGAGGCAGCAATGACAGCTACATATCTACAGAACCGACTTTTTTTCCAGAAAACTGAAGAAAACTCCATATGAACTGTGGCAAGGTATGAAACCAAGTGTCAATCATTTAAAAGTTTTTGGATGTAAAGTTTTTATATTCTTTCCAACAGAAAAACGTTCCAAACTTCAAAACAGATCCATGGAAGGAATATTCGTTGGATATAGTGAAAACTGCAAAGGATATAGAATACTAGATCCCAAAACAGACAGAGTTACAGTGAGTAACAGTGTGACATTCATTGAAGATTTAAATGAAGATATTGTGATTTCAGTTGAAACAAAAAAATGAGAAAAACAATAGTGACATAACTGAAGAAATATCTGATGAGAAAGAAGTAGAAATTAATGAAGAACAAAATACTGAAAGTGAAGAATCACAACTACAAACAGACACAGAACCAAGACGTTCAATAAGAGAGAACAAAGGAAAACCACCAAAACGTCTCTCATACAAGACAAGTATAAGAAAAATCTATGAGCCTACCTCTTGGAAAGACATATCTAAACTTCCTGAAGAAGAAGCTAATAATTGGATAGAAGCAACAGAAGCAGAAATTAAATCTATGCATGATTCAAATACATGGACACTAGCAGATTTGCCAAAAGGAAGAAAAGCTATAGGATGTAAATGGATTTTTAAAGTAAAATACAAAACAGATGGCACACCTGAAAGATGTCGAACAAGACTCGTAGCTAAAGGGTATTCTCAAAAATATGGAGAAGACTATGATGAAACATTTGCTCCAGTTGTCAAACACACTACAATAAGAACTTTTTTACAGTTGCAGCAGTGGAAAAGATGGAACTAAGACATCTGGATGTAAAGACAGCTTTTTTGAATGGAGATTTAACAGAAGACATTTACATGGAACAACCTCCAGGATTCAAAGATGAAAGAAATCCAAACAAAGTTTGTAAACTACAGAAAAGCATATATGGTTTAAAGCAAGCAGCTAAAGCGTGGAATGACAAAATCACGGAAGCACTAACAAATGAAAAATTTCAAAGAAGCAAAGCTGATCCATGCTTGTACACAAAAAGGCTGAGTAATAGATGGATTTATGTACTCATATAGACAACATTTTGATTTGTTTTAAACAAGAAAGGGATAAAGAAAACATTCTAAAAACCCTGAAACAACATTTTGAAATCAAAGACTTAGGAAATGTAAAACAGTACCTAGGAATACAGATAGAAAGAGAAGACGGAAGTTTTCCACTGAATCAAAATCACCTGATTCAAGACATAACAGAAAAATTTGGACTAAAGGATGCAAAAACAGTAAAGTCTCCAATGGAAACTAATTATCTCAAAGAGATGAACAATGAAAAGAATATGCTACCAAACAATGAAGAATACAGAACAGCAATGGGAAAACTACTGTATCTAGCGACCGTTACAAGACCAGACATCGCAGCAGCAGTAGAAATTCTAAATAGAAAGGTATCAAAACCAAATAAAGCTGATTGGAATGCCGTGAAGAGAGTAATACGTTATTTGAAAGGAACTAGCAATGTTAAGCTGTAATTACCCACAGGTGATAATTGCATTTTAACAGGATATGTTGATGTAGATTGGGCTGGAGATCCAACTGACAGAAGATCTACCAGTGGATATATTTTTTTTCTCTCAGGTGGACCAATAAGTTGGACAAGTAAGAGACAGTCAATTGTGACACTATCTTCAACAGAAGCAGAATATGTTGCAGCAGCACATGCGAGTCAAGAATTACTGTGGTTAAGATAATTGTTGACAGAATTAGGACAACCACAGTTGGAACCAACAAAACTAAAAGAGGACAATAAAGGATGTCTGTTATGTTTCGGTAGCTGAGGAGTGCAGGTAAAAAAGGCAATACACCAGAGCAGTTGGAATCTATGGGATTGCAGTACCCTGACTAACCACCACAACTAGAGGCAGCCGTGGAGCGTTCCTACGTTGGTCCTAGACGCCTCGTCACAGCCTGAGAAACTAACTACACCTAAAGATAGAAATAGGAAAGCTATCTGCCCCGGAGCAGAACCCCAAAGATAATAGAAAGCCCCCAAACATGTAATGGCGGTTAGACAAGAGGAAATACTGACACAGAAAGAAAATAGAATGAGCAAACGCTGGGGCCCAAACTATCTAAATAGAAAAGGACAGGAAGGGTACTTACTGCAATCCCAGAAAACCCTGAAAAACACCAACTCTACTAATTTCAAAATCACCTGAGATCACACGACCTCTACCACCTAAATTAGCTCTCTGGTGTAACAAAATCAAAACAGCAGCCACTGAAAAAACTGGAAAAAAGCAAAAGAACAAAACTCAGTGGCTGAACTAAACTGAGAAGGCAGAAGCCCCCGGAGGGGACCCAGAAGGCCCCCAAAGAAGTGCAGGACAAAATGCAAAAATATAGCAACAACACAAAAGAAGAAAAATTCTTATCTGGTAGCAGGAGATGCAGACACGACACAGCAGGCTACAAGGGAAACTGGAATGAAGGATTCAGACCAGAACAATTGCTCACCGGCAACCCTGATGGGAAAATGACTCCCTTATATAAGACCAGTCAGTAACACCTGATTCCCAGTCCTCACAATCTTCACTAGTACCGCTTGTAACCACCAGAGGGAGCCACTGCTCAGAACTCATCTCAAACCCATTCACAACAGTACCCCCCCCTTGAGGAGGGGTCACCGAACCCTCATTTGAGCAACCAGGTCGGTCAGGATGAGTTCTATGATACGCACGGATAAGTCTCCTAGCATGGATGTCCGAAGCAAACACCCAAGAATTGTCTTCCTGACCATAACCTCTCCATTTAACCAAATACTGGAGTCTTCGTCTAGAAAAACGAGAATCCAATATTTTCTCAACCACATACTCCAGATTGCCCTCAACCAAAACAGGGTCAGGAGGCACAGTAGCAGGAACCACTGGCTCAACAAACCTCTTCAACAAGGACTTGTGGAACACGTTATGGATCTTAAATGTCCCTGGAAGAAGCAAACGAAAAGAAACAGGATTAATAATCTCCATGATCTTATAAGGTCCAATGAACCTAGGCTTAAATTTAGGAGATGCTACTCTCATAGGAATATTCTTTGAGGACAACCAGACCAAGTCCCCCACTTTAAACCGAGGACCATCAGTCCTATGCCGGTTAGCAAACCGCTGGGCCTTCTCCTGAGAGAGGGACAACCTCTCCACTACCTGGTCCCAAATCTGTTGCATACGCTCAACAACAGAGTCAACACCTGGACAGACAGAAGCTTCCGTCTGTCCTGAAGAAAATCGAGGGTGAAAACCAGAATTACAGAAAAACGGAGACATCAAAGTGGCAGAGCTAGCCCTATTATTAAGAGCAAACTCAGCCAAAGGCAAAAAAGAGACCCAGTCATCCTGATCAGCAGACACAAAGCATCTTAGATAAGTCTCTAATGTCTGGTTTGTTCTCTCAGTTTGACCATTGGTCTGAGGATGAAATGCCGAGGAGAAAGACAATTGAACACCCAGTTTAGAACAAAAAGTCCTCCAAAATCTGGAAACAAACTGGACTCCTCTGTCAGACACAATGTTCTCAGGAATGCCGTGTAAACGAACCACGTGCTGAAGAAACAACGGCACCAATTCAGAGGAGGAAGGCAACTTAGGTAATGGCACAAGATGTATCATTTTGGAAAACCTATCACAAATTACCCAGATGGTGGTCATTCTCTGAGAAACAGGAAGATCGGAAATGAAATCCATAGAGATATGGGTCCATGGTCTCTTGGGCACAGGCAATGGCATCAACAAACCACTAGAGCGAGAGCAAGGCTTGGAGCGAGAGCAAGTCCCGCAGGACTGCACAAATTCCCTGACATCGCGAGACAAGGTAGGCCACCAAAAGGACCGACTAACCAAGTCTCTGGTACCAAAAATTCCGGGATGCCCAGCCAATGCGGAACAATGAATCTCAGACATCACACACTTTTTCCATTGGTCCGGGACAAACAATTTTCCAACAGGGCAGCGCTCGGGCCTATCCTCCTGACACCCCTCCAGAGCAAGTCTCAAATTGGGCGAGATGGCGGAAAGAACTACACCCTCTTTCAAAATAACAGAAGGATCAGATAACTCAGGAGAGTCCGCAAGGAAACTCCTCGAGAGGGCATCCGCCTTAACATTCTTAGTGCCAGGAAGAAAGGAAACCACAAAATTAAAACGTGTGAAAAACAAGGCCCACCTGGCCTGTCTAGGATTGAGTCGCTTGGCAGATTCCAGATAGACCAGATTCTTATGGTCCGTAAGGACCACCACCTGATGTTTGGCTCCCTCCAGCCAATGTCTCCACTCTTCAAAAGCCCACTTCATGGCCAATAACTCCCGATTACCCACGTCATAATTACGTTCAGTAGGAGAAAATTTTCGAGAGAAAAAGGCACAAGGGTTACTGTAAGGTTCTGTGTATCTGTTTCTGAAACTCAGTTTGTTCGTCTGCCATTTTGCTTTCTGTTTTGCTGCAGCTATCTTGCCCTCAGTCAAAATGGAGTTTTCCAGCTTGCATGTTCCCGCCCTGATTCTCTCCGTTTGCTTCTTAAACAGCCACAGCTGAGTAATCAGTGCTTCAGAATCTAGCCTGCAGTGAACCTGTGTTCTGTCTCCTGAAGTCTTGGACCTTGTATTCCAGCCATTCCTTCTGAGGAACTCTGAAGCACTTGTGGACTCTGAACTCTGCTCTTGAGAGCCTCACGTTTGCATGGACTTGCGGTAACAGAGAAGAAGATCTGAATCTGTTGTGGAGAGTTATTGCTGAGCTTAGATTACTCTGGCCTGCTGTGTCTCCTGCTTCTGTGTTTGCAACCTGTGTGTTTATTTTTGCCAATTTGTATGAAGCAATACAAGACTTTCTTTATCAACCTGTGTCTCAAGTATTTTCATCGCACCCAAGCACAAGACGCTATATGAACTGTACCACATACATTACAAGATTCTGAAGCCAAACGTTAGTGTCTGCTGGGTCTGGAAAGGCTTGTCTGCTGTACTGTGGATATCGGATGTCCGGTTGTACTTTCTGTGATGACAGTGGTTGTGACTTCTCACAACCATTCCAGGTGAGCAATTCCCTTAAGTTTTTTTTTTTTCTGCAGTGTTATCACAGGTAAACACTATTGTTTTGTTTTTTTTTTCTCTTCTCTTTTTGTCTGCTGAAACTCTGGATATCAGATGTCTGGTTGAAAGCTTTCTGTGATGATAGTGGTTGTGACTTCTCACAACCATTCCAGGTGAGCAGTTCCCTTAAAGTTTTTTCTTTCTTCAGTGTTGCCACAGGTGAACACTATTGTTTTTTTTTTCTCTCCTCTTCTTCCAGTATCCTGTCTTAAAAGATCTGGAAAATGGAGGCCCGTATAAAGGAACTTTGCGGAGTGACTGATAATATCCTTGCAGATTTGCAGAATATAAAGACCCGTTTTACAAATCTTCAGGACCTAAATAATCACAATTTGCAAGTGGTTGGACAGACTACCCAGGATTTGCGAACCAGGATTGAGGTTCTGGAGGGGCGAGTCCAGGCTCCTGCCGTGGCCCCGAGTTCTGGGATTCCCAAGTTGCCCCCTTTTCGTTTTGGTGGTGAACGTGAAAAATTCAGGGGATTTGTTAATCAATGCAATCTTTTTTTTTCTGCACATGCTTCACAATTTCCTACTGAACGATCTAAGGTGCTTACTATAATTATGTTGCTTACCAACAAGGCTTTGATATGGGCAAACCCTCTGATTGAGACTGAGGATGATTGTTTGAATCACCTTGATGATTTTATTTCAGCCATGGGGCAGGTGTTTGATGACCCCAATCGAGGTGCAACAGCTGAAGCAGCCATGTTAGCTTTGCGCCAAGGTAAGCACTCGGTAGCTGAATATGCCTTGGATTTCAGGAGATGGGCCCTTGATACCACCTGGGACAATTCCGCCAAAAAATCTATTTTTCGAAAGGGGTTATCCCCACTAATTAAGGATGAACTTGCTCGTGCCGACCCTCCCACTGCGTTAGGTGACTTTATTAACTACTGCATCCGTATTGATACTCGTTTAACTGAACGCAGGCAAGAGAGATGGTTCGAAAGCAATCGTACTAACCTTTTCCTACCTTCCTCTCCAGCTAAGGAACCTTTGAATAGGATTACACGGGAACCTGAACCTGAACCCATGCAGGTAGACTCTTTACTACGACGGCTTAGTGATGCACGCAAGGAACATCGTTTTAAGGAGAATCTATGTTTTTATTGTGGTAAGTCAGGGCACTTTATTATTAACTGTCCCAGCCGTTCTCGCAAGACTACTGCAGCACTCATTCATTGTGAGTGTTGCGAGAGGGGATCTGTCAGGTCCGAGCCTCAGGCTCCAGAGAGAGCTGCAGCAACAGATCTTGATTTCTCGGACTTAAACTCCGTTACCTCTGAGGACGTTGACTGTGTAAATGCTGCCATCTTTCAAGTTTCCTCAGCGGTGTCCCAGCTGAGTTGTAAGAAAAACAATTCTCACTGTTTTCTTTCCATCAAACTCTGGGTTGACTCAGCCTGGGTGTCTAGCTCTGCTATGATCGACTCAGGTGCAAGTGGAAATTTTATGGATGTCTCCTTTGCTCTAAAACAGGGAATACGTTCAGTGAAGAAGGCTGCTCCAGTACAGATGGAAACTGTGGATGGTTCCCTGCTGACCTCTGGACCAGTGGATCAGGAAACAGAGCCTTTAAAGGTTCTTATGGGTAAAGATCATCAAGAGAAACTGTCCTTTATGCTTATCTCTTCTCCTCACTTTCCCATTATTCTAGGGCTACCATGGCTGCAGGCTCAGAATCCTACCATTAACTGGGAGACCAAGGAATTACACTTTCCAGAGAAACAGATAAGTCCAAAAATTTCAGCTTGCTCTGTTCCTAAAGGAACCATGTCAGTCCTGAACTACCAGCTGTATACCAGGACTATGTGGATTTATGTGACAAGAAGAACGCTGACCAGCTTCCTCCTCACCGTCCATATGATTGTCCAATTGAATTATTGCCTGGAGCAGAGATACCTTTTGGTAAGATCTACCCCTGGCGGGGCCCGAGCTGAAGGCTTTAAAAGAGTACATAGACGAAAATCTAGCCAAGGGCTTCATTCGCCCCTCTTCATCTCCTGCAGGGGCACCCATATTCTTTGTAAAGAAGAAAGATGGATCCCTGAGACCATGCGTAGACTATAGGGAACTCAATAAGGTTACTATTAGAAACCGTTATCCATTGCCTTTAATCCCTGAGTTATTGGAGAGAGTGCGACATGCCAAAATTTTTTCTAAACTAGATCTTCGTGGGGCCTATAACTTAGTCCGTATTAGACCTGGGGATGAATGGAAGACTGCATTCAGGTCACGCTATGGACACTTTGAATATCTGGTTATGCCTTTTGGTCTGAGTACCGCCCCAGCCACTTTCCAACACTTGGTGAATGACATCTTCAGGGATCTCCTAGATACATTCGTGGTAATTTATTTGGATGATATTTTAATTTTTTCTAACTCCACAGAGGAACATCATGGACATGTGAGAATGGTCTTGGAACGTCTAAGACAAAATCATCTTTACATCAAGCTTGAAAAGTGTGAATTCCATAAGACCGAAATTCAATTTCTGGGGTATGTACTGTCTACACAAGGAATTAGTATGGATGGAAGTAAAACCCAAGCCATCAATGATTGGCCAAGTCCTAGAAATGTGAAGGAGGTACAGCGCTTCATCGGGTTTGCAAACTTCTATAGACGTTTCATTAGAAATTTCTCTGAGGTAGTGTCACCTATCACCCAACTTACCCGGAAAGAGTCTAAGTTCTCCTGGACTCCCCAAGCCCAGGAAGCATTTTCCCGTCTAAAAGATAAATTTACCACTGCACCTATCCTAGTACATCCCAACCCAGAGCTTGCCTTCATAATAGAGGTGGATGCTTCAGACTGTGCCGTGGGAGCTATACTCTCTCAGAGAACAGGTGAGAAGAATGTCTTGCATCCCTGTGCCTTCTTTTCCCAGCAGTTGTCTTCGGCTGAGAAGAACTACGATGTGGGCAATAGAGAGTTGTTGGCCATTATTGCCGCCTTCAAAGAATGGAGACACCTTCTTCAAGGAGCTGCACAGCAAATAGTCGTTCTGACAGACCATCGTAATCTTGAGTTTATCAGGTCGGCTAAGTGCCTGACTCCTCGCCAGGCTCGCTGGAATCTTTTCTTAAACCAATTTAATTTATTATTTCTTATAGACCAGGATCGCGCAATGGAAAGGCTGATGCACTCTCTAGGATTTACTCAGCAGAGACACGTCCAATTACTCCTCCTAAGACTATTCTTCCTGACTCTAGATTCCTAGGAGTGATTCATCATCAAGACCTAATTAAAGACATCAAGGAAGCATACCATGCGGATTCTTTTTTGGCTCAACCCCAAGGGACGTAAGTCTTGTCTTTAAGAATGGTGTGTGGATTCTGGGACAACGTCTGTATATACCTGAAACAGTCAGATTGAGAGTATTGCAACTCATTCACGATTCCAAAATAGCCGGGCATAGAGGAATTCTAAAGACACAGGAATTTCTTTCTCGTTTCTTTTGGTGGCCCACTTGTAGGAAGGATGTTTTGGACTATGTCACTTCGTGTGAGGTTTGTGCAAGATGCAAAACACCTCGCTCTTCACCAACTGGTCTGTTACAGCCTCTTCCCACCCCGTCCCGCCCGTGGGGATCCATTTCTATGGACTTCATTGTGGAATTACCAACCTCTCAAGGGAAGAACACTATTCTAGTGGTGGTTGACCGTTTAACAAAGGCAGCTCATTTTATCCCTTGTGTCGGCTTACCCACTGCAAAACAGACATCAGATTTGATGATTAAAGATGTGTTTCGTTTACATGGAGTACCGGATGAGGTTATTTCGGATCGAGGGTGGGAATTCACTTCTAGGTTTTGGCAAAATTTCTGTGCAGCATTGGACATTAAAGTAAACCTTTCTTCTGCTTTTCATCCCCAGACTAATGGACAAACCGAACGAACCAATCAAACCCTGGAGCAGTATCTCCGCTGCTTTATCTGCCACCTACAGGATGATTGGGTGGATCTACTTCCATTGGCTGAGTTCTCTTACAACAACTCTCAGAGTGCCTCCACTAAACAGTCTCCTTTTTACTCTAATCTAGGTTATCATCCTAACATTCTACCACGATTTCCCATAGAGACGCCTTTGCCAGCAGTGGCTGAAAGAGTCACGACTTTACAGAAGAATATGGATCTTCTAAAGGAGAATCTGGAATCGGCTCAGGAAAGGTACAAGAAGGCAGCAGATAAATTTCGTAAACCTGCACCAGCTTTTAAGGTAGGAGACCTGGTCTGGCTGTCAACCAGAAATCTTAAGTTAAGGATTCCATCGTCTAAGTTGGGACATAAGTACATTGGACCCTATAAAATCAGTAAGATTATAAGTGCCGTTGCTTGTCGTCTTCAATTGCCCAGAACTATGAGAATCCATCCTGTCTTTCATGTATCCCTACTAAAGGCTGCGACACCCAATACGTTTCCTGGACGTTCTTCTCCTTGCCCTGACCCAGTGCTAGTCGATGGTCAGGAAGAATTTGTGGTGGAAAGGATTTTAGATTCCAGGTTGTATAGAAATCAGTTACAATATCTGATTAAATGGCAGGGCTACCCAGTGGAGGACAACTCATGGGAGCCAGTCAATAACGTTAATGCTCCTCGCTTGCTCCGTCAGTTTCATCAGAGGTACCCACACAAGCCTGGTCTGAGGTCATCCGGAGGTTGTCCCTAAGGGGGGAGTAATGTAAGGTTCTGTGTATCTGTTTCTGAAACTCAGTTTGTTCGTCTGCCATTTTGCTTTCTGTTTTGCTGCAGCTATCTTGCCCTCAGTCAAAATGGAGTTTTCCAGCTTGCATGTTCCCGCCCTGATTCTCTCCGTTTGCTTCTTAAACAGCCACAGCTGAGTAATCAGTGCTTCAGAATCTAGCCTGCAGTGAACCTGTGTTCTGTCTCCTGAAGTCTTGGACCTTGTATTCCAGCCATTCCTTCTGAGGAACTCTGAAGCACTTGTGGACTCTGAACTCTGCTCTTGAGAGCCTCACGTTTGCATGGACTTGCGGTAACAGAGAAGAAGATCTGAATCTGTTGTGGAGAGTTATTGCTGAGCTTAGATTACTCTGGCCTGCTGTGTCTCCTGCTTCTGTGTTTGCAACCTGTGTGTTTATTTTTGCCAATTTGTATGAAGCAATACAAGACTTTCTTTATCAACCTGTGTCTCAAGTATTTTCATCGCACCCAAGCACAAGACGCTATATGAACTGTACCACATACATTACAGTTACTTTTAGAGGTCTCTGGATCTTTTTGGGACAAAACGGCACCTGCCCCAATTTCAGAGGCATCAACCTCCACCTGAAATGGCAGAGAAACATCAGGCTGCCGTAGAACAGGAGCAGAAGTGAATCTCTGCTTAAGTTCCTGAAATGCAGAGACTGCCTCAGGAGGCCAATTCACCACATCAGAACCCTTTCTGGTCAAATCAGTTAATGGTTTAACAATAACCGAGAAATTACCAATAAATTTACGATAAAAATTGGCAAAACCCAAAAATCTCTGAAGAGCCTTTAATGAAGTAGGTTGGACCCAATCACAGATGGCCTGAACCTTGACCGGGTCCATTTCAATAACAGATGGGGACAAAATGAATCCCAGAAATGAGATCTTCTGTACGCCAAAAAGACACTTTGATCCCTTCACATACAGAGCATTATCCCTCAAAATCTGGAACACAGTCCGAACATGTTTCACATGAGAGTCCCAGTCATTAGAAAAAATCAAGATATCATCCAAATAAACAATCAGAAATTTGTCCACAAAATCCCTGAAAATGTCATTCATGAAGGACTGGAAGACGGAAGGGGCATTAGTGAGCCCAAAGGGCATCACTAGGTACTCAAAATGCCCTTCAGGGGTATTGAATGCCGTCTTCCATTCATCCCCGTGCTTAATGCGAATAAGGTTATACGCCCCCCTGAGGTCAAGCTTGGTAAACCAAGTAGCGTTTTTCACCCTGGAAAACAGGTCAGAAATCAAGGGTAACGGGTATTGATATTTCACAGTAATATTGTTCAAGAGACGATAATCAATACACGGCCTTAATGAACCATCTTTTTTGGCCACAAAGAAAAAACCGGCACCTAAGGGTTAAGAGGATGGTCTGATATGACCCTTCTCCAATGATTCCTTGATATAAGACCACATAGCGTCATGCTCAGGTACAGACAAGTTAAAAAGGCGACCTTTAGGGAATTTACTACCCGGCACTAATTCAATAGCGCAGTCATAGCTCCTATGGGGAGGTAAGGATGCAGATTTACTTTCGCTAAACACATCAGAAAAATCAAACAAAAAGTCAGGAACATCCTGAGCTTGGGGGGAGGCAGAAAAAACAGGAGTGTTGGTATTAACACATTGGCAGCCCCAACTGGTTACAGACACAGATTTCCAATCCAAAACAGGATTATGAGACTGTAACCAAGGGAAACCCAGCACGATAATGTCATGCAGATTATATAGAACCAAAAATTTGCAGCACTCCTGGTGATCAGGTTCAACCCTCATTATCACCTGAGTATAAAACTGGGGTTTATTCTCAGCCAAAGGGGTAGAATCGATCCCCAGTAGGGGAATAGACTTCTGTAGGGGTATCAAGGGAAACCACAACGTTTAGCAAAATCATAATCCATCAGGTTAATAGCTGCTCCAGAATCAACGAAAGCCTGAGCAGAAAATGAGGACAGAGAGCATATCAGAGTGACAGTTAATAAAAACTTAGTCTGAACACTACCCAAGACAACTGAGCGTGCAAAACGTCTTCCCCGCTTAGGGCAGACTGAAATAGCATGAGAGGCATCACCACAGTAGAAACATAACCTATTGCGCTTTCGAAACTCATGACGCTGTGCCCCAGACACCACTCCATCACACTGCATGGGCTCAGAAGCTGGCTCACAAGGCAACACCACTCCACGCATACTTCTCCGCTCACGCAAACGTCTGTCAATTTGAATCGCTAATGACATAGAATCATTGAGACCAGAGGGGACAGGGAATCCCACCATAACATCCTTTACATTATCTGACAGACCCTTCCGGAAAAGGGCTGCCAAAGCGTCGTCATTCCATTTGGTCAGGACTGCCCACCTACGGAATCTCTGACAGTATAACTCAGCGTCATCAAGCCCCTGATTTAATGCCAACAAGGCTTTTTCAGCTTGATCAGTGACATTAGGCTCATCGTACAATAACCCCAAAGCCTGAAAAAACGCATCAACATCACTCAAAACAGGATCCCCAGGTATCAGGGAAAAAGCCCAATCCTGAGGATCGCCGCGCAGGAGAGAGATGATAATTTGAACCTGCTGCGCTGCGTTTCCTGAGGACTTAGATTTTAAGGCAAAAAACAATTTACAATTATTTTTGAAATTCTGAAACTTAGCTCGATCCCCTAAAAACAAATCTGGCATGGGGATCCTAGGTTCCACAACAGGCAACCCAGCAAGATAGATAGCAATACTCCGAACCTCAGTGGCAAGCTGATCCACACGGCCAGACAACTGTGCAAACTCCATTGGGAGAAAAGATCCTCCCCAGCACCCAGAGATACAGAGGGAAAAAAAAAAAAAAAATGCAACAAACAGAAAAATATCTCTGACAACTCTGACAACCTTTTTTCTATCACAATATTTTTTCCCTTCTGTGAGTACCATACAATTTTCAATTTTTAGGCAGGTGATACTGTTATGTTTCGGTAGCTGAGGAGTGCAGGTAAAAAAGGCAATACACCAGAGCAGTTGGAATCTATGGGATTGCAGTACCCTGACTAACCACCACAACTAGAGGCAGCCGTGGAGCGTTCCTACGTTGGTCCTAGACGCCTCGTCACAGCCTGAGAAACTAACTACACCTAAAGATAGAAATAGGAAAGCTATCTGCCCCGGGGCAGAACCCCAAAGATAATAGAAAGCCCCCAAACATGTAATGGCGGTTAGACAAGAGGAAATACTGACACAGAAAGAAAATAGAATGAGCAAACGCTGGGGCCCAAACTATCTAAATAGAAAAGGACAGGAAGGGTACTTACTGCAATCCCAGAAAACCCTGAAAAACACCAACTCTACTAATTTCAAAATCACCTGAGATCACACGACCTCTACCACCTAAATTAGCTCTCTGGTGTAACAAAATCAAAACAGCAGCCACTGAAAAAACTGGAAAAAGCAAAAGAACAAAACTCAGTGGCTGAACTAAACTGAGAAGGCAGAAGCCCCCGGAGGGGACCCAGAAGGCCCCCAAAGAAATGCAGGACAAAATGCAAAAATATAGCAACAACACAAAAGAAGAAAAATCTTATCTGGTAGCAGGAGATGCAGACACGACACAGCAGGCTAAAAGGGAAACTGGAATGAAGGATTCAGACCAGAACAATTGCTCACCGGCAACCCTGATGGGAAAATGACTCCCTTATATAAGACCAGTCAGTAACACCTGATTCCCAGTCCTCACAATCTTCACTAGTACCGCTTGTAACCACCAGAGGGAGCCTCTGCTCAGAACTCATCTCAAACCCATTCACAACAGATGTCTTGTTCTTGCTCAGATGGAAAGAGTCAATCCAAGAACCAAGCATATTGATGTGAAATATCATTTCTTGAGAGATCATCAGGATCGACGAGTCTTGAAGTTGGAGTATTTCCCTACTAAAGAAATGACAGCAGACATTTTCACGAAGGCGTTGAATGCTGATAAACATCAGAGACTAATAAAAAAGTTGGGTTTGATTGAATAAGTCCTTATTGTTGAGAAAGGGTGTTGGCATATGCAACAGATTAGGACTTATTATAAGTAAAAGGAGGACTTTATGCTGACCTGACAGTAGATGGCAATGTTGTGTAACGTTTCCTTCTGTTTAATGTATTGTATAAGAAATAGTCTCACTTGTATTTTCACTTTCGTTTCTTCCTGTTTTCTGATGCAATGCTGAAATGACTGTGCATTTTCCTTTTACCTCATGTTGTAAGAAGTAAAGGCTTGTTATCCCATGCAGCCTGCTCTGTGAAGTTTTCTACTGCAAAGGTGTGGATTCAGAAGCTGTGCAACAGTCGGCCATGAGGTCACCAAAACGAACGCCAAAGTCGGTTTTTACCAGAATGCTTTCAGGCGCCTTTTTTCAGCCAATGAGCAAGGACATACACTGTGGGCAAGGAGATGACATGTGCAGCGTCCACCATCATCTCCCCAAGCACCGCCTAATCATAGACGTTGCAACAAGGTGGAACTCCACCATGCACATGGTTGAGAGGCTGTGCGAACAGAGGCAGGCTGTAATGCATTTGTGGGAGAATACACGGGCAGGCAGTTTGAGGGCAGACATGGAGTTGTCAGGTATGCAGTGGTCAAAGCTGAAAGACCTCTGTAAAGTCCTTCAGTGTTTTGAGGAATGCACACGGCTGGTAAGCGCAGACAACGCCATCATAAGCATGAGCATCCCACTTATGCGTCTGCTCATGTAAACTTTGATGCACATTAAGGATCAGGCGTCTGTAGCAAAGGAGGAAGAGGAGGAGGGAAGCCTTGATGACAGTCAGCCATTGTCTGCTCAGGGAACTGTTCTGGACGAGGTGGAGGAAGAAGAGGAGGAGGATGAGGGGATGATTATTTTGGGGAGGAGGATGCTTCTCAGCGGGCAAGAGAAAATGTTGGCTTGCCTAGGTCAGGTACAGGGTTTGTGCGTGACTGGAGGGATGTGGATTTGCTAGAAAGTGCTCCTCCACCCACCACTGGCAGTGCATCATTGACACCTGGAACATTGGCCCACATGTGTGATTATGTCATGCGGATCCTAAAAAATGACCCCCGCATTGCCAAAATTAAGAAGGATGACGACTACTGGTTGGCCAGCATCCTCGATCCACGCTATAAAGGCAAATTACAGAACATCATGCCACAGGAGAACCTAGAGCTAATATTGGTGAACAAACAAGCAACTCTGGTAAACCGTTTGTTAGAGGGATTCCCAGCACACAGCAGCGGTGCAGGTTCTACCACCAGCTGTACTGGGCAACATGGAACAGGTGTTCGTGGTGCACACAGCTGAAGTGGCGTTGGAGACAGGTTTCATGACCATGTCGTGGACTGATTTCTCGAGTACCGCTCACACGACTGTTAATACTGAATCGATTGCAACAGGCAGGAGACAGCAGTTGTCAACTATGGTTCAAAATTACCTCTCCTCCCCTATCGATGTTCTCCCTCACAGGTCAATCCTACTGGGCCTGTAAACTGGACACCTGGCCGGAATTGGCACAATATGCCTTAAAGGAGCTCGCTTGCCCTGCTGGTAGTGTGCTATCAGAAAGAGTCTTCAGTGCTGCTGGATCAATCCTGACAGAAAGAAGTACTCGGCTGTCGACCAAAAATGTTGGTGATCTCACCTTCATTAAAATGAACCATGCCTGGGTTTCAAAGGATTTTGTACCACCTTCCCCTGATGACACATAGGTTGCCAGCAAAATGGCTCGCTTTGTCCTCCTCTTCCTCCGAATTCTCCAATTCCTCCATTTGCAGCTACTGAACATCCAGCCTACACTCAACATATGCCAGTTTTTCCACCTCCCTAACTGGGCTGTACCCCCCAGGGCCGGCATCAGCACCTGGCACACCCGGGCAAGTGTTGGGGCCCTGAGCAGGTGTGGGACCCACTCGCCGTCAGAGACACCGGCGTACTATGAGGGGTCCAGTGCCAGTGCCTGCGCCCACGATTTGGCCCCCCCTGCTTTCTCAGGGCCCCAGCACTTGCAATACTTACCTCTCCCTGCTCCACCGCTGTGACGTCTTCCGCGTTTCCTGACAGTGACATTCATGTCAGAGAGCGTGATGACGTCACGTCTGTGCGCCCTCTGCCTGAACAGTCACAATACAGAGAACTGGAAGATAGCGACGCTGAGGAGTCCAGAGTAGAGCAATGCCCAGCGAGGAGAGGTATTTCATTTTTTTAATGTTTGGAGCAATATATGGGGAGCATTATACACTGGAGAATTATATATGGGGCCCATCATAAACTTGAGCATCATAGATAGGGCCTATTATACACTGGAGCATTATATATGGGGCACATCATACACTGGAGCATTATAAATGGGGCCCATCATACACTGGAGCATCATCCATGGGTCCCATCATATACTGGAGCATCATATGGGGCCCATTATATATGGCACATCATATGGGGCACATTATATATGGAGCATCACATGGAGCCCATTATATATGGAGCATTATATATGGGGACCATTATATTTGGAGCATTATATGGGGCTCATCATACACTGGAACATCATATATGGGGCCCATCATATACTAGAGCATCATATGGGGTTCATTATTTATGGGCCATCATATAGGGTCCTTTATATATGGAGCATCATATGGAGCACATATGGGACCTATTCTGTATGGAGCATTATATGGAGCCCATTCTGTATGGAGCAATATATGGGGCTCATTATTCTGTATGGAGCACTATGTGGTGCCCATAATACTGTATGAAGGACTGTACTGTCTGGTTTTTGAGCTATTGTAGAATTTACAATAGATATCACTCATGTACTGTAATGTAAGAAGTGGAGTATTTGGCTGTAGCGCCGACGTCCCTGCCCTCTGCCAGGCAGGGACGTCGCCCCCCTTACCCGCACTCAGCGTCCTCCTTCCGTCCTGTGGGGCCGCGCGCTCCTTCCCTGCTTCTGGACTTAGGGCGCGCGCCCGCGCACTCCCCCGCTCTTAAAGGGGCCGCGCGCATTTTTCAAAAAGGTCCCCGGCCAATGCCGGAGGACTCCACCCTATATTAAGTACTTCCTCCTTAATGGAGGTGCCCGAGCAATGTTGTTGTTGCACTGTTTTACTCTGCTTCAGCCCTCAGGTGCCGTTACCAGTTACCTGCCTGTTTCCTGCCCGTTTGCTGTCCGTTACCTGTCCGCAAGCCTACTTGGAGGTTCGGCCGTCACATGTGGTGACCATCAGCTATTCCAGAGACTCTCGCCGGCTCACTGGGGAGCGCTCATCTGCCATCTGACTGCAGCCCTACCCGGAGGTCCGGACGTCACATGCGGTGATCCTCGGCTAATCCAGAGACTCTCGCCTGCTCACTTGGGGCGCTCATCTGCCATCTGACTGCAGCCCTACCCGGAGGTTCGGACGTCACATGCGGTGATCCTCGGCTATTCCAGAGACTCTCGCCTGCTCACTTGGGAGCATTCATCTGCCACCGTCCTGCTAGCCTACCGGGAGGCTCCACCATCTCAGGTCGTATATACCTGCCTGTCTTTCCAGAGACTGCCCCGGTCACTTGCCGTGACTCCCTGCCTACTTATCCAGAGACTGCCCCGGTCACTTGCCGTGACTCCCTGCCTACCTATCCAGAGACTGCCCCGGTCACTTGCCGTGACTCCCTGCCTACCTTTCCAGAGACTGCCCCGGTCACTTGCCGTGACTCCCTGCCTACTTATCCAGAGACTGCCCCGGTCACTTGCCGTGACTCCCTGCCGTTTATCCAGAGACTGCCCCGGTCACTTGCCGTGACTACCTGTCCGTATATCAGAGACTGCCCCGCTCACTTGCCGTGACCCCTTCCCGTCTGTCCAGAGACTGTCCCTGTCACTTGCCGTGACTTCCTATCCGTCTCCCCGGGCGCCACCCGCTCCTTTACAAGGAAAGCCTTCTTGTATAATAAAGCTCAGAGGTTCCGCCTACCAGACCCGTTACAGTTTGCTCGGGCCATGGAACCCGGTGGCACCCAAACCCCTTCGCTCTCGGACCTATGTCATGAACTATCTCGTCAGAGGTCTCAACAGGAGTCCATCCTGGGTCACTTACGGAATGTTAATTCCCGCCTGGACACCCTGACTACTTCACCAACAACCACCGAGGGCGCCATGACTCGCAATCCGGCAGTCCCGCTGCTTACCAGTTCCGTGGTTTCCATTCCTGGACCTCGACTCTCAGCTCCTCCTCGGTTTGGAGGCGATCCAGCTCTGGCTCGGGGGTTTCATTAACCAGTGTACCCTGCATTTTGAACTCCTAGCACACCAGTTTAACTCCGACCGGGCCAAAATTGCCTTCATCATGTCCCATCTCACCGGAGAGGCTCTGGCCTGGCTTAATCCTCTATGGGAGAGGGAGGATCCTCTGGTGTCTGACCTGCCCGCTTTCCTGTCGGCCTTCCGGAAGGTATTTGACGAACCCGGACGGAAGACCTCCTCTGCATCATCTCTGCTGCGTCTCCGTCAGGAAAGTCTCACCGTTGGTCAATATGCCATACGTGTTCCGCCTCAGAGCTGGCTTGGGACAATGACGCTTTGATATCGGTTTTCTGGGAGGGTCTGTCCGGCCGTATTAAAGACGAACTTCCGGTCGGGACATTCCCACCTCTCTCGATGACCTAATAACTCTTGCCAGTCGAATTGATCTACGGTTCCAGGAGCGTGCCAAAGAGGTCACCCGTGAGAGAAGGTTTCCTCGTCTAGCACCTTCTTTTCAGAGACCTATAACTCCTTCCGTTTCTCCCCAGATGCACAATGCTGAGCCTATGCAGGTTGACCAGACCAAGATGGTCAAAGCCCGTCAGGACTTACGCCGGGCTGAGGGGAGTTGCTTCTACTGTGGCAGTAAGGAGCACCGGATCCGTACCTGTCCGGAGAGGTCGGGAAACGCCTGTGTCTAGGTTCGCTCGGAGAGTCAACCTAGACAAGAATAAATCCTCTTCATCCCTGCTGCTGTCAGTCTCAATTCTTCTCGGTGAGAACCGTTATTTCGAATTAGCCCAACTTGATTCTGGAGCAGCCGGGAATCTTATTTCACAGGCTCTAGTGGAAAAATATCACATTCCTACCAGACCTCTGGTCGAACTAGTATCTGTTGCTGCTGTGGATGGGGGTCTCCTACCACGTCCCATCCAACTTATCACTGAAGCTATAACCCTGCAGGTGGGAATGCTGCATTCGGAGAGTATCTCGTTTCATGTTCTGCCTGGACTCTCTCACGCTTTCTTACTAGGTCTGCCTTGGCTCCAAAAGCATGCACCCGTGCTCGACTGGCAGACTGGAGAGATCCTTCGCTGGGGACAGGACTGTCATAAAACGTGTTTGGTTCCTGTTCATCCCGTCCGTCCTTCTCCTACACCAGCTAATCTACCAGGGCTCCCGATTCCATATTGGTCATTCGCTGATGTCTTTAATAAAAAGGAAGCTGAGACATTACCTCCTCACAGACCGTATGATTGCCCGATCGATCTACTACCCGGTACTACGCCTCCCCGTGGGCGTATTTACCCATTGTCTGCTGCTGAGACTAGGTCGATGTCCGAATATATCGAGGAGAATTTGGCCAAGGGATTCATCCGGAAATCTACCTCCCCAGCGGGAGCAGGTTTCTTCTTCGTCAAAAAGAAAGACGGCTCTCTCCGTCCCTGTATTGACTACAGAGGCCTAAACTTGATCACAGTGAAGAATAAGTACCCTCTTCCGCTCATTCCAGAATTGTTTGATCGTCTGAGGGGGGCTAGAATCTTCACCAAACTGGATCTTCGTGGAGCATATAACCTAGTCCGTATCCGTCAGGGAGATGAATGGAAGACGGCATTCAACACCCGAGACGGCCACTACGAGTATTTGGTGATGCCCTTTGGTCTCTGTAATGCTCCGGCAGTCTTTCAAGAGTTGGTCAATGACATATTCCGAGACCTTCTCTACTCCTGTGTTGTGGTGTACCTAGACGACATCTTGGTCTTCTCTCCGGATCTCCAGTCTCACCGAGGGATGTTCGTCAGGTTCTGCTCAGGCTCAGGCAGAATCACCTCTTCGCCAAATACGAGAAGTGCTTCTTTGAGCAGACCTCGCTTCCGTTTTTGGGCTACATCATTTCTCAGACAGGCCTACGAATGGATCCGGAGAAACTATCTGCCATCGAGAAATGGCCCCGACCGGAGGGGTTGAAGGCCATTCAGCGGTTCCTGGGATTCGCCAATTATTACCGCCTCTTCATACCGCACTTCTCTTCCCGGACTGCTCCAATCTCCGCGCTCACCCGCAAGGATGCTAACCCCAAACAGTGGACGCCCGAAGCAGAAGAGGCCTTTCTGTCCTTAAAACAGGCCTTCTCTTCCGCTCCAGTGCTGCATTGCCCGGATGGCAACAAGCAGTTCTTCCTGGAGGTGGACGCTTCCTCTTCTGGAGCCGGAGCGGTACTTACTCAAAAATCTTAATCCGGGAGGATGGTATCTTGCGGCTTCTTCTCCAAACTCTTCTCCTCTTCTGAGCGCAATTACTCCATAGGAGACCGAGAGTTATTGGCCATCAAGCTGGCATTATAGGAGTGGCGTTACCTACTCGAGGGGGCTCTTCATCCGGTAATCATTTACACTGACCACAAGAATCTGGCTTACCTCCAGCATGCCCAGAGGCTTAACCCTCGCCAAGCCCGGTGGTCCTTGTTTTTTGCCCGCTTCGATTTTTTATTACACTTTCGCCCAGCCGACAAGAACATCAAGGCGGATGCCTTGTCCCGGTCTTTCCTGGTGTCGGATCTCGAGGAGGAACCTAAACATATCATCGATCCCACCAGAGTGATGCAGGTGGCTCCCGTGAGTCTAAATCGTCTTCCTCCTGGTAAGACGTTCGTTTCGGAACCTGATCGGGAGAGGATCCTACACTGGGGTCATTCGTCTAAACTAGCTGGCCACGCTGGTCAGAAAAAGACCCTCCAGCTCATTACCCAGCATTACTGGTGGCCTACCTTGCACAGGGATGTAATAGACTTTGTTTCTGCCTGTGCCTCCTGTGCCCGCAACAAAGTTCCGAGACACCTGCCTGCCGGCCGTCTTCTCCCGCTTCCTGTACCCGCTGCCCCCTGGCAGCATATAGCCATGGACATCATAACGGATCTGCCCATCTCTGCCGATTGTACGGTCATTTGGGTGGTCGTTGACCGATTTTCCAAGATGGCTCACTTCATTCCCCTGCCAGGGCTTCCGTCAGCACCCAAGCTGGCTAAAGACTTTATCCGCCACATCTTCCGTCTTCATGGTCTGCCTCGTCACATTGTGTCGGATCGTGGGGTGCAGTTCACCTCACGTTTCTGGAGGGCCACTTGTAAGTTGCTAGACGTCACCCTGGATTTCTCCTCCGCTTACCACCCGCAGTCCAATGGACAAGTCGAGCGAATCAATCAGAATCTTACCAGTTATCTCCGGCACTTCGTTAATGCCCACCATTCTGACTGGGTGGATCTCCTGCCTTGGGCCGAATTCTCTTACAACAATCACGAGAGCGAATCTTCCTCCAAATCTCTGTTTTTTGTAGTCTTCGGTCAACACCCTCGGATCCCTGTTCCTGTCTCTATCTCTGTGGACAATCCAGCGGCAGAATCTTTGATTAAGGAATTTTCCTCCATATGGGAGAGTACCCGGTCCGCACTCATTCTGTCATCCGAGCGCATGAAAAGACATGCTGACAAAAAACGTCTGGATCCTCCTCAATTCCGTCCTGGGGATAAGGTCTGGCTCTCGTCCAAGTATGTCAAGATTCCTTCCTACAAGTTAGGTCCTCGGTTCATCGGTCCTTTTGAGATCATCAGTCAGATCAACCCAGTGTCCTATAAATTGAAACTCCGGCCAATTTGCGGATTCCCAACTCCTTCCATGTATCTCTCCTCAAACCGGTGGTACTTAACTCTTTTGTCAAGTCTACAGGTACACCTCCTGCTCCAGTGTCTGCTGAAGATGAATTTGAGGTAGAGAACATTCTGGCCACAAAAAGGGTAGGAAGAAAGACCTATTTTCTGGTGGATTGGAAGGGGTTTGGTCCTGAGGAGAGAACCTGGGAGCCTCGGGAGAACATCCATGCCCCTCTCATCCTAGCTAAATTTCTTTCTGGCCTAAAGAGGGGGGGGCCTAGATGGGGGGTACTGTAGCGCCGACGTCCCTGCCCTCTGCCAGGCAGGGACGTCGCCCCCCTTACCCGCACTCAGCGTCCTCCTTCCGTCCTGTTGGGGCCGCGCGCTCCTTCCCTGCTTCTGGACTTAGGGCGCGCGCCCGCGCACTCCCCCGCTCTTAAAGGGGCCCGCGCATTTTTCAAAAAGGTCCCCGGCCAATGCCAGGAGGACTCCACCCTATATTAAGTACTTCCTCCTTAATGGAGGTGCCCGAGCAATGTTGTTGTTGCACTGTTTTACTCTGCTTCAGCCCTCAGGTGCCGTTACCAGTTACCTGCCTGTTTCCTGCCCGTTTGCTGTCCGTTACCTGTCCGCAAGCCTACTTGGAGGTTCGGCCGTCACATGTGGTGACCATCAGCTATTCCAGAGACTCTCGCCGGCTCACTGGGGAGCGCTCATCTGCCATCTGACTGCAGCCCTACCCGGAGGTCCGGACGTCACATGCGGTGATCCTCGGCTAATCCAGAGACTCTCGCCTGCTCACTTGGGGCGCTCATCTGCCATCTGACTGCAGCCCTACCCGGAGGTTCGGACGTCACATGCGGTGATCCTCGGCTATTCCAGAGACTCTCGCCTGCTCACTTGGGAGCATTCATCTGCCACCGTCCTGCTAGCCTACCGGGAGGCTCCACCATCTCAGGTCGTATATACCTGCCTGTCTTTCCAGAGACTGCCCCGGTCACTTGCCGTGACTCCCTGCCTACTTATCCAGAGACTGCCCCGGTCACTTGCCGTGACTCCCTGCCTACCTATCCAGAGACTGCCCCGGTCACTTGCCGTGACTCCCTGCCTACCTTTCCAGAGACTGCCCCGGTCACTTGCCGTGACTCCCTGCCTACTTATCCAGAGACTGCCCCGGTCACTTGCCGTGACTCCCTGCCCGTTTATCCAGAGACTGCCCCGGTCACTTGCCGTGACTACCTGTCCGTATATCAGAGACTGCCCCGCTCACTTGCCGTGACCCCTTCCCGTCTGTCCAGAGACTGTCCCTGTCACTTGCCGTGACTTCCTATCCGTCTCCCCGGCGCCACCCGCTCCTTTACAAGGAAAGCCTTCTTGTATAATAAAGCTCAGAGGTTCCGCCTACCAGACCCGTTACATTGGCATTGTACTATACCTATATTTCTCTGCCGTACCGGAGCATCATGAATTGTGGTATGTGTTAAAGGGGCCCACTGAGACTCTATCGCTCGGGGCCTACGAAAACCTGAAGCCAGCCCTGCCCACCCCCACAACTTTAGCCAAATAACCCCCAGTTTTCAATGCGTTACTATTATTATAAAGTTAATTAAGGTTGACAAGCTTAAGTAATAAGAATTGATGTCGTTGGCATTGAAATGGGCACTGTAGGTGTGTTTGCTGTCCTCCACTCACTGCCGACTTTTATTCCCCATTGACTTGCATTGGGGTCGGGTTTCGTTTTTTGTCGAAACTCCGACTTTTGCCGGTAGTTAGTCAGCAGATTTCGTTCGACTCGACTTTTGGTAAAGTCGGATGGTCCGAAACCCGACTCGATCCTCCCGGAGGCAAAGTCGCTCATCTCTACCCACGAGTACTAAGAGAACCAAATAATGTAATAGACAAACCATTATTTCTTATATTTAGGGATAGGGTCTGATCCACAGGACTGGCGCATAGCAAATGTGGTACCAATATTCAAATAAGGCTCTAAAAGTGAACCTGGAAATTATAGGCCAGTAAGTCTAACCTCTATTGTTGGTAAAATATGTCAAGGGTTTCTAAGGGAGGTTATTCTGGATTATTTCAATGATAATAACTGTGCAACTCCATATCAGCATGGGTTTATGAGAAATTGCTCCTGTCAAACCAATCTAATCAGTTTTTATGAAGAGGTAAGCTATAGACTGGACCAAGGTGAGTCATTGGACGTGGTATATCTTGATTTTTCCAAAGAGGTTGGTACACAAAATGAGAATGCTGGGTCTGGGGAAAATGTGTGTAAATGGGTAAGTAACTATCACGGAAAGAGAACTCACAAGTGCAATCTCCCGAAGACGGGTACTGAAGACAGCTTCAGGCTCCTAAGAACGCAGGGTGAGCAGGGCAGGAGAGAGATAGCTTCAGGACCTGAATCACCTGACGGTTGGGAGCGTGGCTTCAGCTCCAGGGAGCTAGAAGCTGAAGGAAAACTCCTAGAAAGGTAACTACGGGACAAAGTTACCCAGGGGCACAGACAGAGACGTAAATCAGAACAAGCTGGGGTCAAAGCACGAGATAGCAGTACAGTACCAAGGATAAGACAGAACAGATCGTCGGGGCCAGGCAGAGGTCAAAACCAAACAGACAGAGAAGGTACAGAAACAGAATCCAACAAGCAGTATCCAGAGATCCGACCGAGTCAAAACCAAAGTATCAGGCAAACCAGAACACAGCACAAACACACTCAGGGGTGAACACATTCTGCCAAGGGCGAAAGTATAACTGACGGGGTTGGAGCTTCCTTGGGCTATAAGAAGCTCTCCGCAAACCAAGGAGAGGCCACAATAATAAGCCCCAGGTATGCAGGTACGAGCCTGTACTGGGATCAAAACATTAACCCCTGGCGTGCAGGTCCAACCTGCACTGGGATCATGACAATAACTGACTTAGTGATAGAAAGCAGAGGGTGGATATAAATGGTATATTCTCTAACTGGGTCGCTGTGACCAGTGGGGTACCGCAGGGGTCGGTGTTGGGACCTATTCTCTTCAACATATTTATTAACAATCTGGAAGAAGGTTTACACAGTAAAATATCGATATTTGCAGATGATACAAAACTATGTAAAGCAGTCAATACAAGAGAAGATAGTATTCTGCTACAGATGGATCTGGATAAGTTGGAAACTTGAGCTGAAAGGTGGCAGATGGGGTTTAACAATGATAAATGTAAGGTTATACACATGGGAAGAAGCAATCAATATCACCATTACACACTGAACTGGAAACCACTGGGTAAATCTGACATGGAAAAGGACTTGGGGATCCTAGTTAATGATAAACGTACCTGGAGCAGCCAGTGCCAGACAGTGGCTGCCAAGGCAAGCAGGATCATGGGGTGCATTAAAAGAGGTCTGGATACACATGATGAGAGCATTATACTGCCTCTGTACAAATCCCTGGTTAGACCACACATGGAGTACTGTATACAGTTTTGGGCACCATTGCTCAGGAAGGATGTAATGGAACTAGAGCGAGTACAAAGGAGGGCAACAAAATTAATAAAGGGGATAGGGGAACTACAATACCCAGAGATTAGCAAAATTAGGGATTATTTAGTCTAAAAAAAAGATGACTGAGGGGCGATCTAATAACCATGTATAGGTATATAAGGGGACAATACAAATATCTCTCCGAGGATCTGTTTATACCAAGGAAGGTGACGGTCACAAGGGGCATTCTCTGCGTCTGGAGGAGAGAAGGTTTTTCCACCAACATAGAAGAGGATTCTTTATTGTTAGGGCAGTAAGAATCTAGAATTCCTTGTCTGAGGAGGTGGTAATGGTGAATTCAGTTTTGGGATTCAAGAGAAGCCTGGATGTCTTCCTGGAGCATAACAATATTGTTTGTTACAGTTATTAGGTTCTTTAGAAGGACGTAGATCTGGGGATTTATTCTGACGGAATATAGGCTGAACTGGATGGACAAATGTCTTTTTTCGGCCTTGCTAACTATATTACTATGTTACTAATATCAACAGTGACAAAACGGTATCTGGAATCTGCAATAGCCATGAGAACTATTGAATAAAACTTTATAATTATAATACAGGGATCCACTATTGACAGGTTTCTGAATGTGGATACGTTTCTCGTCCAAAGCACCAATGCCACTTGGTTGATTCTTTCAGCAATACTAAGCAACTGAGCAGAAGTTTTTGTGGTTAAACGAGTGGCTGCAACTTCTCCAAATAACCTCGAACCAACTGACAAAGTTAGAATTCCTAGGTAAAATTCTGATTTGGCTTTTATCCTAAGTCATATTACAAGACTCGTTAAAGGGTTGATTGTGACTTGTAGGATCGCTACTTCCAATAGGTGGCGCTATAGAGTACAAGTCCTCTTTGTTTGAAGAGGCAATTTGCATAGGTAAAATTGGTAATGTAGTGAGTGAAGCTTTCTCCAGTAGCCAGGTGTCTATGACAAATGTGAAAGGAATTATGCCGCAAAAAATAAATAACAAAATGGCAGCAGTAAATGGATGTGAATTTAATTTAATCTACTTTATTCAAGTGATAGATTTATAGTAAATTTCAAAAAAATATTTACAATAACATAAAAATTATTATAAAATTATTTACCACAGTGTCACTTCTAATTGTTGCTCTGGACTAATCCTTTTACGAAACGTTGTGTCCTGACACTGAATGTATTCATGAATATGGGATAACAGAGCATCAAAGGTTTCAATGGACATTCGAACATAATTTTCAAATTTCTTCGGAAAAAAAAAATCACAATTTATTAATAAAGGGTGTGGAAAACACCAATCTTTGACGCAGAGTTCACTGGATGCACCCAAGTTTGCCTTCTTCCACGACGTCTGATCTGCCTCCGAAGCAATAGCATTAAGCGATATTTCACAAGCAGAGACACAATAATGTTGCTGCTCGCAGCCATTCCACTCGTTAAAGAATGTCTACCCTACTCTGACAAGAGAAATAAATAGCCACAGACACTGGTTAGTACCAGTTTAAAAAAAAAATTATTGTCCTATTAACAAAAGGGGTCAAATGTATTGGGTTACATTTAAAGTATATTTTTTTAGTTGAAAAATAAGACAAGTATAGAAAAATGTCATAATCCGTTTGACGGATACTTTTAACTTATACGTTAGACGGACTACACTAACTCAATGTGAAAGTACCCTTAGAGATTGACTTTGCAGATTTCCTTCTTCTTCAGTGTCAATATCTAGGGTGCACAACAGCATGAATACAATATGGTCACCACAGATCCCACTATAATGTCCCCCACAGCCCTCTATGCAGTTTGGTCACCTCAGACTCCTATACAGTATGATGCTCCTACAGCCCCTATACAGTATGATGTTCCCACAGCCACCAGTATAATTTCTCCCACAGCCATCTATACAGTATGATTTCACCACAGCACCCCAGTATAACATCCCCCACAGATCTTAATACATTATATCACCACAGACCCCAGTATAATTTACCCCAGTATAATGTCCCCCAGAAAACCCTATACAGTATGATGTCACCACAGTCCAGGTACAATGATAGTAAATTGCACTAATTATGCACAGAACTAGTGTGATGTAACAACCTTATGTGATTCCCGGGAACACATGTCCCGACACCGCTGGAACGGCACCAGCATGGGAAGTGAGTATGAGAGTTTTTTATTTTAATCAGTCCAAACACAGGGAATGACAAAGGGATGTCTTAGTAGTAGACAACCCCTTTGAGAAGATTTTCAGTAAATATTTTCCATCACTCTGAACATGAAAAAGGCTTCTCCCGTTGTAATTTCTCTGATGTTTATTAAGAGTTAATTTCCAAGTAAAACATTTTCCACATTAAGAACATGAAAAAGCCTTCTCTTGAGTGTGAGTTCGCTGGTGTTTAACAAGATTTGATTTCTGGTTAAAACATTTTCCACATTCTGAACATGAAAAAGGCTTCTCCCCTGTGTGGATTCTCTGGTGTTTAACAAGAGTTGATTTATCTAGAAAACATTTCCCACATTCTGAACATGAAAAAGGCTTATCGCCTGTATGAGTTCTCTGGTGTTTAACAAGAATTGATTTCCATAAAAAACATTTACCACATTCGGAACAAGAAAAAGGCTTCTCCCCTGTGTGGATTCTCTGGTGGCTATTAAGATAGGCTTTCCGGCTAAAACATTTCCCACATTCTGAACATGAAAAAGGCTTCTCCCTGTGTGAGTTCTCTGGTGTTTAACAAGAATTGATTTCCATAAAAAACATTTCCCACATTCGGAACAAGAAAAAGGCTTCTCCCTGTGTGGATTCTCTGGTGGCTATTAAGATAGGCTTTCCGGCTAAAACATTTCCCACATTCTGAACATGAAAAAGGATTCTCCCCTGTGTGAGTTCTCTGGTGCTTAACCAAATCTGATTTCTGGTTAAAACATTTCCCACATTCTGAACATGAAAAAGGCTTCTCCCCTGTGTGCGTTCTCTGGTGTTTAACAAGAAGTGATTTCCATAAAAAACATTTCCCACATTCTGTACATGAAAAAGATTTCTCCCCTCTGTGAGTTCTCTGGTGGCTATCAAGATGCTCTTTCCGGCTAAAACATTTTCTACATTCTGCACATGAAAATGGCTTCTCCCCTGTGTGAGTTCTCAGGTGCTTAACAAGATCTGATTTCTGGTTAAAACACTTCCAACATTCTGAACATGAAAAAGGCTTCTCCCCTGTGTGAGTTCTCAGGTGATTAACAAGATCTGATTTCTGGTTAAAACATTTCCCACATTCTGAACATGAAAAAGGCTTCTCCCCTGTGTGAGTTCTCTGGTGTCTAACAAGATGTGATTTGTGGTTAAAAAATCTCCCACACTTGGAACAAGAAATTCTATTCTCTGCTGTGTACATTTTTTGATGTTTAAGAAAAGACTTTTTGAGGGGAAAACTATTTCCATATTCTGAACATGAAAATGGCTTCTTTGCTTTGGGAGCAGATTGTTTTTTAATGCCTATTTTGTGACTATGATTTTCCTTTGTAGTCTGTAATGAATCAGAAAACAAGACCTGTTTTAAAGAATCAGATGAGAGATCTTTGTTGTGAATGGATGATGGTATATCTGGAGTAATGGAATTCAATCCAGTTGTATGCTGTAGGATCTCAGAATCATTTGATTTAAAAATTGAAGATGTCAGTTCGCCTCCTGATTTCCTGGTACAATTATCTGCCAAGAATTAAACCAATTATTATTTTTTAATAAAATATCCTTGAATTTTATATTTCTGAACATTTCTACTTAAGCTGTACATAAAAATGACAAGTTATTCAAAAATATTGAATTATTCACCAAGGCAATGACAGTTCACAGTCTAATAGAAAACCTCATAAGGATGAACCAGTAGAGCGTGATGTTCAAATGTTTGTTCATTCTGCCTCCCAAATATGGAATAAAAAGTCACCAATGTTGTGTAGGCAAAAATAATACCAATAAAAACTTTACTCATCTCACAAAAAAGTCCCAAGTAAGGTCAATCGTCTCTAAATGGAAAAACAGAGGTTTCCACATTATTAGTGGCTCAAAGGGTCCTGAAAAGCAACATGGCTTCCATAAATCAATCCAGCAATATCTCATCTCCCAAAGTCAAATCTCCCCCTCGCTTCTGAGTCTTGCAGTGTGCCCAAACCACATTTAGTATCCATGTGTTTGGCATAACTATAGTGAGGAGAACCCACTTCATTAACGGTGTGTGTCTCCTGGAGCACAATCTGAGCACTATGTGTAGGGTAATAAAGTGGCAAATGTGCAATTCTCACTCTCCAACATCCACTGAATGCTAATTATCAGAAAGTGTCTGTGGAGTAAAAATAGCCCTACTTACTTAATCCATTCAGGGTTACAATTTCCAAAATGGAGTCTCTTTATAAGGGATTTCTGCAAATAGTGTGCCATCGTCTTTAGGATCTGCTCTTGCAACGTCTGCTTCTGTCACCAGGAGCCACCTTATTCAATCTGCAGGTGGCTCTGGTAATGGAGGACACATGGGAACCAGAAGCCCTGGGAGGCACAGAATCTGTCCAGCCAATAAGATTAGGGTGCCTGGGACCAGTAGTATCATCCAGTGTGGCAGCGTGGGTGTATGTGCTGTCCAGATGTCCCTGCTTCAGTCAACTGGAAAGCACCACAGCCTACTAAAGCATATTGCCAGAAGCTGCCGGGTACAGCCTTGATATCCTCTGGTTCAGTCCTCTGTACTCAGCTCCCGGCTTGTGTATTTGTTTCCTGTTGTGACCCTGGCAGGTTATTGAATACTTTTGCACCTTCTGATTTTGTATTTTCTCTGCCCTCCTGGTTCTGATCCGGCTTTCTATTATTCTTGACATCTCATGCCACACTACAGCAGGTAACACCATAGCCCAAGTCTAGGGGTCTCTATGTAAAGCCCCCATCACACAGTGATCTCACTAGCGAGATCGCTGCTGAGTCACTAGTTTTGTGACGCAGCAGCGATCTCCCCAGCGATATCCCTGTGTGTGACATTCAGCGACGATCAGCCCCCTGCTGGGTATCGCTGATCGTTGCAGAATGTCCTAGACATTTTTTTGATCGTTGGTCTCCCGCTGGCCAGCACGCATCGCTGCGTGTGGCAGGCAGGAGTCCAGTGATCAGCTGGTAACCAAGGTACACATCGGGTTTCCAGGCGCCGAGTGGCGCCTGGAAACCCGATGTGTACGTTGGATACCAGCGCGCTGCTGCAGGGCTGCTGGTAACCAAGGTACACATTGGGTTTGCAGGTGCCGGGCAGCGCCTGGAAACCCGATGTGTACCTTGGTTACCAGCTCCCTGCACCAGCTGGCTGGTATCCAACGTACACTGCGGGTAACTAAGCGACGTTACCAGCAGTGTCGCTGTCCTGATCGCTGCCTGAGCTGCCTGTTTGGCAGCTCAGCAGCGATCATGTACCGACACACCAGCGATCGTGACAAGTGCATATCGTTGTCGGGATCGCTGGTGTGTCGCTATGTGTGACGGGGCCCTGAGTCCAGATCCTTGTAGAGGAGTTAAAGGGTGATGAACAAGTTAATCTCTGAGATATGCAAATTGGAGTAGAAAGTACCAAGCATGTTCATGTTAGCCATCTTTAGAGCTTCCAGGTGACCATGTGTCACGCTGTCTAATGATATGTATACAATGTCAGTAAACTATTAATACAGGAACAACACTCTATACAACAACTAGTATAGCAACATCAGCATGTAAGTATAGAATAGATTTACCTGACACGATATCTGCTGAACTCAGGGTTAATCTTGAGGACTTGATGAGCTGAAACAGGAAAGAGGTGGACCGGGATCTAACCTGACCCTAAACTGGGGTCCTAACTAATCCCTTACCTTGGAGGTACTGATAATGGTTCAGAGGTCCAAGTCTCCAACCTAACCCTGTCTCCTATCAGACCCTGAACCCTGTAATCAGTCCTAAGAAGGATCCTGACTACCACCAAAGGGATATGGGCTGATCTCAGCTAAATACACAGATTAGACATATAAGACAGACAGGATAACACTCGCTTGCATACACACTCAAACACCAAAGGAACATAAATGGTCTGGGAAATAAACTCTAACCAAGTTGAGCTTAGAACAACTAAGGAGCTCACAACTAAAGTCTATACAGATTCATTCCTATCTGTGGTCTGCATGAAGGTTTCACTGGCAACTCCCCAAGCAGACAACCAGGAATTTAAAGGAAACCAATCAACAAATAATCAATTGCAGCCGGGAGAAACTGCACCCAGTCCCAGAACCGAGCACAGACAGAATTAACTCCCTAGCTGCCAAACACAAAGAAACAGCAGCTCAGCTGTGAGAAGTCAAAATGTGCAACCGCGACGATCTTCGTGGCAATGCACACATGACAGTACCCCCCTTCTACGAGGGGCCTCCGGACCCTCAGGGCCAGGCCTGCCCGGGTGAGTTCTGTGGAAGGTCCGAACCAAACGATCTGCGTTAACATCAGACGCAGGGACCCACGTCCTCTCCTCTGGACCATACCCCTTCCAATGCACCAAGTACTGAAGGGACCGGCGATTCAGACGTGAGTCAATGATCTTTGATACTTGAAATTCCAAGTTACCATTGACCAACACAGGAGGAGGAGGTAGAGGTGACGGTATGACTGGTGCCACATACCTTTTAAGTAATGACTTGTGGAACACATTATGAATTTTAAACGTAGGAGGGAGGTCCAGACGAAATGCCACAGGATTAATTATGGAACTGATCCTGTACGGCCCGATGAATCTGGGACCCAGTTTCCAGGAGGGCACTTTAAGTTTTATATTCCTGGTAGACAACCATACCAGATCGTTCACATTCAGATCTGGACCAGAAACTCTCCTCCTATCAGCCATACGTTTGTAACGGTTCCCCATCGCACTCAGATTATTCAATACACCTCTCCACACAGAAGCAAGTGACGACGAGAAACGCTCCTCCTCAGGAACCCCAGAAGGGCCCCCCCCATTGAAAGTACAAAACTGGGGATGGAAACCATATGCCCCAAAAAACGGGGACTTACCAGTGGACTCGCTCCGCCTGTTGTTAAGAGCGAACTCTGCCAGAGGCAAGAAAGAAGACCAGTCCTCTTGGTTCTCTGAGACAAAACACCGAAGATATGTCTCTAAGCTCTGATTCAGACGCTCTGTCTGACCATTGGTCTGCGGATGAAAAGCCGAGGAAAATGACAATTGCATCCCCCGACGTAAACAAAATGCCCTCCAAAATTTGGACACAAACTGAGACCCCCTATCTGACACCACATCAGAAGGCAACCCATGAAGTCTAACGATCTCCCTAATGAACACCTGCGCCAGAGTTTTAGCATTAGGGAGTGCAGGAAGAGCAACGAAATGTGCCATCTTACTGAACCTGTCAACAACCACCAGTATGACAGTATTCCCTGACGACGGAGGAAGGTCCGTAATGAAGTCCATAGATAAATGAGTCCATGGACGCTCCGGAAGTTTCAAGGGTAAAAGGGTCCCAGACGGACGGGTATGAGGGGTTTTAGAGCGAGCACACACCCCACATGATGCGACAAAAGTTATAACATCTTTATTAGCATTAGGCCACCAAAACCGGCGAGAAAGGAGATCTAAAGTAGCCTTACTCCCTGGATGTCCTGCTAGAGCAGAATTATGATGTGCCTCAATAACCTTTTGTCTCAACAGATTTGGGACAAACAGTCTCCCTGGAGGTCCTGCAGGGGCGTCCCCCTGAGCCTCTAACACCTCCTCCTCAAGCTCAGAAAATACAGCCGACACTACCACCCCCTCCTGAAGGATAGGACTCGGGTCATCCGTTTTCCCGGCCCCTGGGAAACTGCGAGACAAGGCATCAGCCTTTACATTCTTAGACCCCGGGCGATAAGTGACGACAAAATTAAACCTGGTAAAAAAACAACGACCATCGAGCTTGTCTGGAATTCAGACGCTTAGCGGATTCCAAATACAACAGGTTCTTGTGATCAGTAATAACGGTAACCGGGTGGACTGCCCCCTCCAAAAAGTGACGCCATTCTTCAAAAGCTAACTTAATGGCCAAAAGTTCCCTATTGCCGATATCATAATTCCTTTCGGCGGACGACAATTTCTTAGAAAAGAAAGCGCACGGATGCCATTTACCAGGGGACGGACCCTGGGACAATATAGCACCCACCCCTACGTCAGACGCATCCACCTCCACAATGAACGGCTGAGATGCATCTGGTTGGATGAGAACGGGTGCCGAAGCAAAACATTTCTTCAAAGAGGAAAAGGCTTGGCAAGCTTTGCCCGACCATTTAGAAAAATCCGTCCCTTTTCTTGTCATGTCAGTGAGAGGTTTGACGACAGATGAGAAATTACAAATAAATTTCCGGTAGTAGTTAGCAAACCCCAAAAAACGCTGCAGAGCCTTAAGATCCCCTGGCTGATCCCATTCAAGCACTGCTCTCACCTTTTCAGGGTCCATACGGAAACCGGAGGCTGACACCAAAAAACCCAAAAACTGAAGTTCCTGTACGGCAAATACACACTTCTCCAGTTTGGCGTATAGTTTATTGTCTCGCAAGATCTGCAACACCTGTCTCACATGCTCCTGATGAGACACAAGATCTGGCGAGTAAATTAAAATGTCGTCCAAATATACAACCACAAACAGCCCCACAAGGTGACGAAAAATGTCATTAACAAAATGTTGGAATACTGCTGGTGCAGTAGTCAGACCAAAAGGCATGACTAGGTTCTCATAATGTCCCTCCGGCGTGTTAAACGCCGTTTTCCACTCATCCCCCTCTTTATCCTAATCAGATTATACGCCCCCCTGAGATCCAATTTAGAAAACCATTTGGCGCCAACAATTTGATTGAAGAGATCAGGAATAAGAGGGAGTGGATACGGATCTCGAACAGTAATCCGATTAAGTTCGCGGAAATCCAAGCAAGGGCGTAGGCCTCCATCTTTCTTCTTCACAAAGAAGAACCCCGCGGCTACTGGGGAAGATGAAGGTCTAATATGCCCTTTGGCCAGACTTTCAGAAATATAATCTTTCATAGCCTGCCTCTCAGGACCAGAAAGATTATACAACCTAGCTTTAGGCAACTTAGCATCAGGAAGGAGATTAATAGAGCAGTCATACACGCGATGAGGAGGCAACTCCTGACACCCCTCCTCAGAGAAAACATCCCCAAAATCCTCCAAAAAAGGAGGCAATGTACTAGGCACGACCGCACTGATGACTGTGTTCATGCAGTTGCTTTTGCAAAACTCACCCCATTGGCTTATTTCTCTGGACTGCCAATTAATCACAGGGTTATGTTTAACCAACCAAGGAAGTCCCAACACAATGGGAGTAGGTAGACCCTCCAACACATAACAAGATAATTGTTCCCTATGTATTGCCCCTACCCGAAGGTCAATGTTATGAACCTCATGAACAAAGCTACCTTGGCCGAGAGGCCTGGCGTCAATGGAGAATATAGGGATCGGTTTGACCAATACACTCAGATGCATACCTTGAGCCTGAGCAAACTGAGCGTCAACCAGATTAGCCCCGGAACCACTATCAAGAAGAACAGACAATCTCTCCACTCTCGTACCAACTACCACCTCCACTGGTACAAGGAACTGAGAAGAACTGGCGGATGAAATACATACTCCCAGGTTGTCGTCCACCACACAACCTGGGATTAACAGTTTTCCGGCGACTTTTGGCTCAACAAGGCACGGGATGGACATTCTCCAACAAAATGTCCCTCTTTCCCGCAGAAAAAACATCTTCTAGTCCTGCGGCGTACCGCCAATCCCCTCCTACGAAATGATGTCCCTCCCAACTGCATAGGCTCATCCGAACAGACAAGGGGAACCTCAACATAAGGGACTTTAGTGGTAGGTGGAGAAACAACAGGGAGTGGGGTTACCTCACCCCTCTCCCGAAGCAGTCTATCAGTACGGATAGCTAAGGCCATAGCAGCCTCCAGAGAAGGAGGAGACTCATACTGAGCCAAAACGTCTTTTAATTTATCAGAAAGCCCATGACAAAACTGGCTCCTAAGAGCTGGGTCATTCCACTGAGTATCTGTGGCCCATCTACGAAACTCAGAAGCAAATTCCTCTGCCGGACGATCTCCCTGCTGTATCTTACGTAATTTAGTCTCAGCAAGAGAGACCCGATCTGGGTCATCATATACCAATCCCAGGGCAGTAAAAAATTGATCTACAGACAGTAGAGCCGGGGATCCCGGAGGAAGGGAAAATGCCCAGGATTGAGGGTCCCCTTGCAGAAGTGAGATAACAATTCCCACTCTCTGCTCCTCACTCCCTGATGATCGAGGCCGAAGCCGAAAATACAATTTACATGCCTCCCGGAAGGTGAAAAATTTGTCTCGCCCACCAGTGAACCTGTCCGGGAGAGCTACTTTAGGTTCAACTCTGGTTTGCTCCAGGGGAGACAAAACTTTGGACTTAATGTCCGTCAGCTCCATGGATAATCCCTGCAACTGCAGAGCCAGCTGGGCTACTGGATCCATGGTAACTGGAGATAATTTTTATGGCCAGTGAAAATGTCACGCTGTCTAATGATATGTATACAATGTCAGTAAACTATTAATACAGGAACAACACTCTATACAACAACTAGTATAGCAACATCAGCATGTAAGTATAGAATAGATTTACCTGACACGATATCTGCTGAACTCAGGGTTAATCTTGAGGACTTGATGAGCTGAAACAGGAAAGAGGTGGACCGGGATCTAACCTGACCCTAAACTGGGGTCCTAACTAATCCCTTACCTTGGAGGTACTGATAATGGTTCAGAGGTCCAAGTCTCCAACCTAACCCTGTCTCCTATCAGACCCTGAACCCTGTAATCAGTCCTAAGAAGGATCCTGACTACCACCAAAGGGATATGGGCTGATCTCAGCTAAATACACAGATTAGACATATAAGACAGACAGGATAACACTCGCTTGCATACACACTCAAACACCAAAGGAACATAAATGGTCTGGGAAATAAACTCTAACCAAGTTGAGCTTAGAACAACTAAGGAGCTCACAACTAAAGTCTATACAGATTCATTCCTATCTGTGGTCTGCATGAAGGTTTCACTGGCAACTCCCCAAGCAGACAACCAGGAATTTAAAGGAAACCAATCAACAAATAATCAATTGCAGCCGGGAGAAACTGCACCCAGTCCCAGAACCGAGCACAGACAGAATTAACTCCTTAGCTGCCAAACACAAAGAAACAGCAGCTCAGCTGTGAGAAGTCAAAATGTGCAACCGCGACGATCTTCGTGGCAATGCACACATGACAGTACCCCCCCTTCTACGAGGGGCCTCGACCTCAGGGACAGGCCTGCCCGGGTGAGTCTGTGAAGGTCCCGAACCAAACGATCTGCGTTAAACATCAGACGCAGGGACCCAAATTCCCTCCTCGTGGCAATGCACACATGACACCATGAACAGTGGCCCAAATACATTGTGCTGCAAACTTAACCAGAAAGATCTGCACTCAAATAGCAAAATGGTGCACCTTCCCTTCTTAGCCCCGCCATGTGCCCAGACAGAAGTGTACAACCGTATGTAGGGTATTGTCAGATTCAAGAGAAGTTGGAAAATAATTTGTATGGTCCATTTGTTTCCTATTATCCTTTGTGAAGAATTCCAAAGTTATCATCACATAAAGAGACACACATCAGATTTAAAAAATGTAGCCTGATTAAAAACACAAAACTGGCTTCTGGAAGGGGCTAAATCATAGTATTTGGGGCATTAACTACTATAGTCAAAAACTGTGACTATAGACAATAACATGTCTACTGAAATGATCAAACTCAACAGTCTTCATCAGTAATAACTGAGTAACTAGTGGTGAAACCTCTCTGGGGTAATTAGGGCTTGGTGGCTCTTGGCAATATAAACTATCGTAAGGGCCAATATTTTATATCAGATGAGTTTCAAGAAGAAATATTAGACATTTAAAAGAGAACTTTTTATAATATTGCAGAGATGAGGTGTCTTAGATTTAGATCTCGGGCACTTGGAACAGGTAATGGAGACCTTTTATTAAAAACTATCAGGGAGTTACAGACTCACATAAGTGAGGCAGGACAATACCACCACAATCAAACCATTATATAGAATGAACCTGCAAAAAGAAGATGTAGAATAAAAATACAAGTTAGATCTCCAATAAGAACGTATGTATGAGGGGGGAACTTCCATACTAAACCAGAGTTGCACTCATTTATAGTGATCTTTGGAGACGGTATGAATCCTGAGCAGAAGAGTAGAGAAAGTATTAGTATGCCCCTTTTCAAGAGAGATTGTGCAGTAATCTGAATTCCATATAATCGAACATTTGATGAAATTTAACATGGACTGAATCCATAAAACCAGGATAAGGGAAACTCTGCTGTTATTGTACAGAAATTCACACTTGACCTCACTGCACATTTAATGTTGTGGATCATAAAAGTGAAGTTTGGTCAGAAAGACTGGACCTGGTCTTGTAGGGACCATATGAGACATTCAGCAGCACAGAAGGGAGAGAAGGTAGATTCATCCAATAAGATATCAGGGATCTAGGAAGCCAACAGCATCATTACCCTCCACTTTCTCTTTCAGGCCTGATGAAAATAATTTTCTTCAAGTGATTTTCTACGTACGCTGTCATTTAGGTTTGTAGTTTACAGATCTGAGCAGGTAACAGCGTGTTCTAATCCCAGGGGGTAGGGGGATCCTCCAGGTTGTAAGTTATATACAGTACAGACCAAAAGTTTGGACACACCTTCTCATTCAACGATTTTTCTGTATTTTCATGACTATGAAAATTGTAGAATCACACTGAAGGCATCAAAACTATGAAGTAACACATGTGGAATTATACATTACACTTTACAAAAAAGTGTGAAACAACTGAAAATATGTCTTATATTCTAGGTTCTTCAAAGTAGCCACCTTTTGCTTTGATTACTGCTTTGCACGCAGAAAAGGTGAACGGATGGACTCTACATGCCTGGTTCCCACCGTGAAGCATGGAGGAGGTGGTGTGATGGTGCTTTGCTGGTGACACTGTTGGGGATTTATTCAAAATTGAAGGCATACTGAACCAGCATGGCTACCACAGCATCTTGCAGCGGCATGCTATTCCACCCGGTTTGCGTTTAGTTGGACCATCGTTTATTTTTCAACAGGACAATGACCCCAAACACACCTCCAGGCTGTGTAAGGCTATTTGACCAAGAAGGAGAGTGTTGGGGTGCTACGCCAGATGACCTGGTCTCCACAGTCACCAGACCTGAACCCAATCGAGATGGTTTGGGGTGAGCTGTACCGCTCACCGCTTCAATTTTGAATAAATCCCCCACAGTGTCACCAGCAAAGCACCCCCACACCATCACACCACATCCTCTATGCTTCACGGTGGGAACCAGGCATGTAGAGTCCATCCGTTCACCTTTTCTGCGTGCAAAGCAGTAATCAAAGCAAAAGTTGGCTACTTTGAAGAACCTAGAATATAAGACATATTTTCAGTTGTTTCACACTTTTTTGTAAAGTGTAATGTATAATTCCACATGTGTTAATTCATAGTTTTGATGCCTTCAGTGTGATTCTACAATTTTCATAGTCATGAAAATACAGAAGAATCTTTGAACGAGAAGGTGTGTCCAAACTTTTGGTCTGTACTGTATATAGAAGGATTTTAATGCCTAAAAAAATTTGAACAGCTTTGGATGGAGGAGAATATTGTGTTCAAGAGGCAAAAATGGTGATCACACGATGGTGATATAGCTGGACTCCACCACCGATAAAGCAGCCACAGCCGGTGACTGAGAAGAATCTGTGACTTCTCTGTATTTAGTGGTTACTACTCACCTGGGTAGTCATATGTAGGAATCTCCTCTTTACACCGCTCATCACCCTTCACATATCTCTCTGTAGTATTAATATGGGTCAGATCTTTACCCTGAAATAAATATTGGAAAAGTCACAGACAGATGGAGAAGTCACATCTATGATCAGCTCTAATCCTGCCATCTCCACCGTTCTCATTACACAAGTATAAAACATATAATACTGGTGGTTAAAACGAGACTGAACAAAAGACCTTAACAGCCGTCTACACATCATAGTGGAGATGTCTGACACCTTCCCTACATTTACCTGATGATCCTGAGGGTGAGGAACATTAGAATCTTCTTGTTCACAGTCCTGTGGAAGAAGAGGAAGGGGACATCTCTCTGGTGTTGTCCTCTTACTGGATAGATCTGGAGGAAACACATACAGGGACTGAATTCATTCTTTACATACAGATAATTATAGGCCGTGTGTATTTAGTCCTGTCTATTACCTGGTGATGTGAGGGGCTGGGGAACCTCCATCATGACGTCCTTGTACAGATCTTTGTGACCTTCTAAATACTCCCACTCCTCCATGGAGAAATAGACAGCGACATCCTGACACCTTATAGGAACCTGACACATACAATGATACCGTCAACACCCAATCCCTTCATAGTGTTACTGTATAATGTCCCAGCATTCCCAGCAGTGTCACCTCTCCAGTCAGCAGCTCAATCATCTTGTAGGTGAGTTCTAAGATCTTCTGGTCATTGATGCCCTCATGTATCAGGAGGTGAGGTGGGCTCAGGGGTCTTCCCATCCCTCAGACACAGGGTCCTGACAGCGCTCACTAGAGGTCTTCTTCACTACTGTGTAATCCTGGTTATGGAGACACATTAATAAATCTCACTACAGACATTTCCAGAGTCCTCACCTCTCCAGTTCTGTCCATCTGTTATTCCCATAGATAAGAATGATGTAATGTGACGTCATCAGAATCTCTCACCTCTCCAGTAATCCGGAAGAGGATCTCTAGGGTGAGGTGTAATATCCTCTCCGCCATCCTGTTTCTGTCCATATCCATCCTTGATGGGTAATTCAGGAAAATTCTCTTATGTAGAAGATCTTCACTGAGAGGATCTGATATTGTAGAGATCTGAATGAGAAGAAGATGAGCCGATGTAACATCATAAAATCCTGTGTAATAATACAATTACTGGAGATAATAAGGGAAACATATGAGGAGATTTATTATTTTACAGTATTTAGTTTTCTTCTTTACATCTACTAATAAAACCTATATATTTAGGCCACAGACAACAAGCAGTTTCCTCCTCGGAGTCGGCAGCTGAATACGTTCCTCATAGACTCATCTTCCATAACGCTAATTCTCCTCTCATTTACCGACCCTGGAATCGGCATTAGTAATACTGCAGGAGATATTCATTACACGTGACAGGAGAAATAACTACTTCATGATGAGGACGACATCTTCATCTTCTACTACGGCTCTAGAGACATATTAGTCCAGAGTCGTCACTGACTCCATCCCCACCGGCGTCTATATGAATGTTTCCCGTCTTCCCCGCACTGTAATCTTCTATCACGTTAGATCTCAGCTCTGATTCACACACAGAAGTTTGAGGCTTTTAGAAAAGCTTTTTTGATTGCACAAGCACCGCGGACAGAAATGATCTGATCCCAAAGTCTCCATGTACAGTGATTTATGGGGTTTATTTCTGACCTTAGACTTTCCTATATTGCAGGAAAAACACCAGAAAAAGCAGATATTAAAATGTAAAGAGATAAAAAAGGGGAGACACACACTGGCGCTGACAAATATTGAGGAAGGGGGTCTAAAAGCTGCTGGTGATGAGACAGGCTCTGTGTCTATTCCTATCAAAGTTGCTAAAAAATAGACCAAAAATTAGAATGATCACCGCGCTAATGAAGGAAGAGTGGTCAGAACCTACATTAATGTTGCCCCTTGATAAGTAGCCAATCGGTCAAAAAGTGACAAAAAAAGTGTAAAAGTGTATACTTGAGTTTAAGAAGACACTTGATTAACTTGCTCTGTTGGTAGAATGCTGTGGGGTCAGTCAATATGTGACAATCCTACAGTGATAGACCATCAGGTTTGTAAATGGCACTTAGGACCCCTTCTCACATAGCGACACCAGGATCACTGGTGTGTTGCTACATGATCGCTGCTGAGCTGCCAAACAGGCAGCGATCAGGACAGCGACACTGCGGTAACGTCGCCTAGTTACCGGCTGTGTACGTTGGATACCAGCCCGCTGATGCAGGGAGCTGGTAACCAAGGTACACATTGGGTTTCCAGGCGCTGCGCGGTGCCTGGAAACCCGATGTGTACCTTGGTTACCAGCTCCCCTGCAGCAACGCGCTGGTATCCAACGTGCACATTGTGTTTCCAGGCACAGCCCCGCGCCTGGAAACCCGATGTGTACCTTGGTTACCAGCTGATCGCTGGTCTCCTGCCTGTCACACGCAGTGATGCGTGCTGGCCAGCGGGAGACCAGCGATCAAAAAAAAGTCCTGACATTTCTGACACAACCAGCGATTCACAGCAGGGGGGCTGATCACTGGTACGTGTCAGACATAGCGAGATCGCTGCTGAGATTGCTGTTTAGCAGCGATCTCGCTATGTGAGACGGGGCCCTTACTTGTGCTTCCTTATAGTATAGGGACCTGTGGATTCTCCGGTAGCAGGATACAAATCTGTCAGGAGGCAATGGCTACGGAGCGCCCCCTGTTGTAGTGATCCTTCTGGAGGTGCAGAGATAACAGTCACTGATGTAATCGCTACTGGCGTGCTCCAGCCGGTAGTGACGCCGAGACTGTAGGTGCGCAGGGGGCGTAGTGCTGCATGACATCATGGGATAGGACGAGTGTGCAAGAGGGTCAAAAAACCAACATGTTTCGAAGGATGTAACCCTTCATCAGGTTTGTGGCTTGATCGTCTGATCCGTCCTTATATACCCACACTAGCCCTGCGTCCTGTGCCTAGCTTCTACATCAATTTACATACTCCGCAGTGGTCAGTGGCAGTTAGACAATATAACATTTGACATAATGAGCAGCAATAAAGGCATTTACGCAACACTGCGAAATAATTAAGTTCAGATTGAGATCAAATATATGGGGATTTTAAAGCGCTATGGGCATATGTAAAAGTGAAGAAATACCTCTATTATGTGTATGCATATACATCCTGCATCAATAAAGGAAACATATAGAGGATAATTGAATTGAACTGCATTTATATATACATTTAGGTATGCTTATTTAGACAACATACCAAATGACGGGATATGAATAAAGGAAATAGTACTATTATAAATTAGAGGGGTAATAAATACAAATATGGATAAAACTTATATTTTATTTTATTAATAATTTACCTAAAACCTAAAAAATGGAAGTATAGGAACATATTCGATTTGACAATTGAGCAAACTTAAAATGAATTAAAAATATATAAATAGTATAAAATGAGATAAAGAAGATGGGAGTGGGGAATAGTGGGACTAATATAATATCATAGGAGCGATTCATTCATTTAAAACTGAATGTTTAGAACCTTACGGGAAGTAAAAGACCAGTAAGGTATCTTGGAGGCCATAATGCAAAAATTAGAGCATAATAAACCTGGAATATAATAAATTAGTTAATAATGAAACTATATGCTCACACAACCTGCTTGCTAGAAATTACTAAGAATTATATAATTCAATATCGTGGTTAAGATGTTTTGGGATTAGGCTGTCCAGCACAAAGATCCATCTGGACTCAACCCTGGACATCTGTTGTGTCACCACTAGTGTTGAGCGATACGATACTGCAAATATCGGGTATCGGCCGATATTAGCTCTATCGGCCTTTCGATAATTTGTTTCGATATTTTCGTCTTATCGAATACTGGAATCGGATTTGTCACTGTCACTGTGAGTGTCCGTCGGTCGGGTCTGTCAGGAGTCAGCGGCACTTACCTGGCAGAAGATCTCCGGCGGTCACGTCCTGGACTGCTTGATGGCCGCCATTATCTTCTCTCTGGCGGTCACATGCAGTTTTTCGCGATAACTGCAGTGACTGCAGGGTAATCCCGGCCGTAAAGCAGTCAGTCCGATGACGTCACCGCCGGGGAAGCAGGTAATCAGCTGTGCTGCACCGGGATGACAGGCTCTGCCTGCCTGCCTGCCTCTGATGTAGCAGAGCTGGATTGTCGTGGGACACTCGTTACTATGGACTGCGTCGGTCAGGTGGTATACTTTTTTTTTTTTTCTTCATTTTTTTACAGGAGATCGATGGCGTCGCAGGATGAGACTGTAATAAAAGTAATGAAAACTGTGTTTTTTTTTTTTTATTAAATTAAAAAACTTTTTTAGGAACATTCACCCGTCCGGGTACATAAACAATTTAACTATTTACATACAGGGACCCTGTCCGGGTTATTTATAATTCTTTGGCAGGGGTGTTCCAGGTACCACCTGGTACTCTTCTGGTGCTTGCCAAACATCCGAGACACCAAGGACCACCAGGACCTGATGACGTCGTGTGGCCTGTACAGTCAAGTCGTGACCCGCTATCTGGGTCTGTGTGGCCACCTCTTTCATCTCCCTCTGGGTCTGGAACCCTATGTCCCGGACTGTACGAACCCCAGGGTGCCTAACAGGCGCCGGGTACGGGCCAGCTATACTTATCATGTCCATAGCTGGGGCTGCTGAGGAGACCACTGAGGGAGGCTGGGGAGATTTACGGCGTGGGGTGGGCACTTTTGCAGAGGCCTGGATGTGGGAGGCTGAAGGCTCCGAGGGTCTCACAGGTTCCTGACACACTGGGGAGTAGGGGTCGCACCTGGTAACATTTAGGGCGTACCACCCATTGTAACCCCAGTGTCAGGTGTAAGTCACCAAGTCTCCTGGCAACAGGTCCCTCCCCGGGTGTCCTTCTGGGAGGTGAGCCTCCACGTCCCGCCGGGTCACAAAGACTTCTAAATAAAGTCCAGGCTCCTTGATGAAGCTCCAACCACCTTTCAATTTAAAGCTCCGTACTGCACCCTTACGCCGCGGCTCACTCAGGGTTCCTTTATCCTTTCTCATCCGGTCCTTATCTGCCCGGTCCTTCTCCAGGTGACGTTGGCGAAGTTTTAGGGTTTCTCGCTGCTCCCTTTGTCGCTCTGCTTCCCGCTCCCAACGTCTCCACTCTTCCTCCTGACGCCGGTTGAAATTCTCCTCCACCAGCTGCTCCATGTCTCCACCACTCCACTGCAGCTTACAGTGTCCGGTTTGCGGCAGCTCTCCTGTCGCCCCCCAGTCCTGGCGGCGCTCCCCTGCGGAGGAAGCAGACGGCTCTAAATCAGATGACAGTCGGGGCTCCGGTACAGGCAGGTAGTGCTCTGGTGCCTGCGCGGCCTCCTCCATGAGGACGGGTGTCGCTTCTTCTGTCTCAGCGACGGGGGCAGACAGCGGGATCTGGGGTGCTGCTGACGGTGCTGCGGTTTTTGCAGGAACGGGTGCCTCCACTGCGACAACGTCAACCGGATCACATTGCAAGGACTCCTCTACTAGAACGGGTGCCTCACCTTCCGGTACAGACACTTCAGGTAAGAGGGATTGGCGCCGCTCCAAGTTTATTTTTAGGGCACGCCAGCTGGCTTCCATCCTGGCGACCTCCTCCCGGTGCCGGGCCAGGCCTCTTAGGGTATCCTCCGCTTCTTGCAGCGTAGGAGGGTTTACAGGCCGGGTGCCCAACGGTGATTCCGTGGCGATCGGGTCGCTTCCGTGGGGGGAGAGCTCTGACTGCTCCATCCCTTCCCACTTCTGCTCGTCATGTCCATTAGCCATCTCTGCCAAGTCACATGTGTCATTAGCATCTGGAGAGGGCCCATCTTTTGTAGGGAGGCGGGACCTTCGTGTTAGTTTCCACACACTGAGGAGGATGAGGAGGCGGAACTGAAGAGCTGTGGGGCACGATCTTACATTGCAGTACCATTTACAGTGGGCGGCCATCGTTTTCACGCCACTGAGTGACACCCACGAAGAGCACGCCCTTCTTCACCAGTGCCTCGTCGTGACGCAGATATGGTGGAAAAATGGCAAATACATTCTCTGATGATTTTAGCAATTCTCAAGCACAAAACCAGTGCAATTCAGGCACACAGGACTCGCTTATAGCGAGCTACAGAATCCTGTTCGTGACGCCCAAGTTGAGTCGCACAGAGCCAGAGGTTTTCGGGGTACTCGGCACCGAGCCCGTCGACTTCTATGGGGTATGTCACGTCTTTACCCGGCAATTGAATTAGAGTCGATTTTACTATGTAGAAGTGTATAAACTATAAATATATGTATATATATATATATATATATATATATATATATATATATATTATATTTTCTATGTGTGTATATTTTGTGTTTACAACGAAAGAAAGGGTTTTTTTTGTTGCAATATTTTGTTCCCATAGACTTACATGGGACTTCCGGTATCGAAATCGGATATCGACGATATTTAGTGCTATCGGCGATACAATTTCGATACGATATTTTTAGATATCGAGCAATATCGCTCAACACTAGTCACCACTCCTGGGTTTTTGGCGGACCAGCTGGATGCCGCAGAAAGAAACCCCCAAACATGAGCGATTGTGAATGTTTCAAAAAGCAGAAGACACATTTTATTAATTTTTAACACATTAAACATTTTTTTAAAAAAAAATTAACTCTTTTGGGCCCAGAACATAGATGTACACCACAGGGATGGCACAGATGCAGCTGCAACAAAAACCCTGGCAGTTTAACCACTTGCTGCTGTCAAAGCAAACATGGCATCTAAGAAGGTGTGACAGAGTTCAGCTAAATGTCCCTCCTCCCTCAAGTACTAGATAATATCGGGCGGCCTAGTTACTACGATACTTACATGCCTAATAATGGTGTCTGGGCTGCAATGTATGAAGGTCTATTAGGCCGGGCCAGAGACAGCGTCCAATAAGTTACCTTTTATCGCCCCCATACACATTAGACTAAAGTTACATGAAAGCACTGATTTTGGGGGGTTTATGCGACTATATAATGTATTTGGGGGCCTCCCGACAGATGATGTCAGGGCAGAGAAGGATCTGGCATCCTGAATTTCAGAGGATAATCAGTTTGTTCTTCCTGTAGATAGTCCTCCTCTAGAGGAGTCTGGAGGCGACTCTCTCATACAGACCACAGGAAAGCTGGAATATGTGTGTGTATGGGGGAGTCGGGAGAGATAGCCGTCAGACAAATGACCGTTCAGCCAACACTTATCTCATGCGTATGGGGCCGTTGCTGAGATGTGTCGCTTCGGTCCCTCAGAGCTCCTCTCAGCTCCCAGTTGATTTGTGAGGACCTCACTGTCTGAGGTGCATCGCTACGACTTCTCACTAGTACTCTCAAAGTCCATTCGATGAGGGCCACACACTCCTTGCTGTGGCACTGCATCTTCAGCTTTTCATAGGAGAATTTGTGTCCCAGGTTGGCGACAATGTAGCTTTCCCTCTAATATAGACAATTGTTTGCTTAAATCCTGTTTGTCTAAGATAAAGAATCCTTCCTTAACTTAATCCCCTTTAGTTAAGGGTATGCCACACTGAACAATATCGCTAACGGGATCGCTAAAAAACGTCACTATTTAGCGATCCCGTTAGCGATGTTGTTCAGTGCGGCAGCTTCCAGCGACGAGCTTCCTGCTGTGATCTCGCTCGTCGCTGGAATCGTTCCGGACCCTATTTTCTCGTCGGCGCTCCCGCTGGGTAAGTATATATCGCTAGTGTGGCACCTTTTCTTAGCGATTTAGCGGTACTTTTGTACCGCTAAAGTCGTTAAGAAGATCGCTAACGGCGATAGCGTCGTTAACTATATCGCTAAATGTGGCCGCACTTAGCGATATAGAAACAATCCCGCTAGCGATCTCATTAGTATGCAACGCTAACGAGATCGCTAGCGGGATTGTGTAGTGTGGCAGTACCTTTACTTATCCCTATCTGACTTATCACCAGGAAATTGTCCTCCTGTGTGCCCAAGTAGGTCAGGATGAGGGCTCCTACACAGTATGGTGGCCCCCACACAGTATGACGGCCCACATGGCACCTTACACAGTAGTTTGGCCATCACAACCTGCTACACAAAATGAGGACCCCCACTCACTATGGAGGCTCTTACCATCTACCACAGCCCCACACTCAGTGTAATGGCCCACACCGGCCACCCACTCAGAATGAGAGTCCCACAGCTCTTCACTTATATGATGCCCCCACAATTTCTGATATTTAAAAAAAATAACACACTCCCGAGGTGCGCTGCTCCGGTCTGTGCAGTGAGAGTACTGAGGCTCCATACTACAGGTGTGATGTAGTGACGTCATTGTGCCTACAGTGCACGGAGTCTCAGACTCACAGGTGAAGGCTGAATGGTGGATCAGGAGCTTTCTAATACATGATTCACTATTCTATTCAAAAGTTTCCCCGTCTTGGGAATGTGGATATCACTGAAATTGTGATGATGGAGAAGAATAGGGTGACCGATACCGAGCCGCCTCAATTCACAGGCATCATAATGGCCGTGTGGGCTGCCACTATGGATGATACACAACTGACTATCCAACTATTGTGTGGTAAATATCTCATAGATACTGGGGTCATTAGTATCTGCCCCAAGAATGAGGCTGAGTACTTATTAATTACCTGTGGGGTGGATGGTACCATATTGTGTGTGTAGGGGCAGTACTGTGGGAAAACCCCACTAAAATAAAATGTTAAAACATATATATATATATATATATATATATATATATACACACACAATAAAATCTGGACTAACAAGATTATATATACACTTACAGCTAGAAAATTACAAGCTAAATGTCTTATTGTGGATGTATAGAAACAGATGGAAATGATGCTGTTGAATAACTGATACAATCATTACCTTTCCCTATCCTGTACCTAAACAAAGCTGATACTGCCTAGCCACTGAGGTTGGCACCCTAAGGAATGACAATGGTGCGCCCGCTCACCGGTGGGTGTCCTCAGAAGCCATAGTTACCCTGATATATATATATATCCAGATATGTCTCAGGGTAAACATAAAGGAAAATGGCTTCTGTCCTCTCATCCTGCAGTTGTCTGAATGGATCTAATGTGGAGCTGGGAACCAGCTAAGCCGCATTCTGTCCACAGCTGTTACGTCACTGTTCACACCACAGCGAGACCCCAAAAGAGTCTCAGTGCTGAAGGGGTTAATGTCCCCTGCGCCCAGTAATGGGGAATCTCCAGCACCTACCTCCACCCACAGAGCCGAACTCCACATAGAGAATAATGGAGCCTCCAGCACCGACCTCCACCCGCAGAGCTGCTCTCCACATAGAGAATAATGGAGCCTCCAGCACCTACCTCCACCCGCAGAGCCGAACTCCACATAGAGAATAATGGAGCCTCCAGCACCTACCTCCACCCGCAGAGCCGAACTCCACATAGAGAATAATGGAGCCTCCAGCACCTACCTCCACCCGCACTCCACATAGAGAATAATGGAGCCTCCAGCACCGACCTCCACCCGCAGAGCCGCACTCCACATAGAGAATAATGGAGCCTCCAGCACCGACCTCCACCCGCAGAGCCGCACTCCATATAGAGAATAATGGAGGCTCCAGCACCGACCTCCACCCGCAGAGCCACACTCCACATAGAGAATAATGGAGCCTCCAGCACCGACCTCCACCCACAGAGCCGCACTCCATATAGAGAATAATGGAGGCTCCAGCACCGACCTCCACCCGCAGAGCCGCACTCCACATAGAGAATAATGGAGCCTCCAGCACCGACCTCCACCCGCAGAGCCGCTCTCCACATAGAGAATAATGGAGCCTCCAGCACCTACCTCCACCCGCAGAGCCACACTCCACATAGAGAATAATGGAGCCTCCAGCACCGACCTCCACCCGCAGAGCCACACTCCACATAGAGAATAATGGAGCCTCCAGCACCGACCTCCACCCGCAGAGCCACACCTCACATAGAGAATAATGGAGCCTCCAGCACCTACCTCCACCCGCAGAGCCGCACTCCACATAGAGAATAATGGAGCCTCCAGCACCTACCTCCACCCGCAGAGCCTCACTCCACATAGAGAATAATGGAGCCTCCAGCACCTACCTCCACCAGCAGAGCCGCACTCCACATAGAGAATAATGGAGCCTCCAGCACCTACCTCCACCAGCAGAGCCGCACTCCACATAGAGAATAATGGAGCCTCCAGCACCTACCTCCACCAGCAGAGCCGCACTCCACATAGAGAATAATGGAGCCTCCAGCACCGACCTCCACCCGCAGAGCCGCACTCCACATAGAGAATAATGGAGCCTCCAGCACCTACCTCCACCCGCAGAGCTGCTCTCCACATAGAGAATAATGGAGCCTCCAGCACCTACCTCCACCCGCAGAGCCACACTCCACATAGAGAATAATGGAGCCTCCAGCACCGACCTCCACCCGCAGAGCCACACTCCACATAGAGAATAATGGAGCTCCAGCACCGACCTCCACCCGCAGAGCCACACTCCACATAGAGAATAATGGAGCCTCCAGCACCTACCTCCACCCGCAGAGCCGCTCTCCACATAGAGAATAATGGAGCCTCCAGCACCTACCTCCACCCGCAGAGCCGCACTCCACATAGAGAATAATGGAGCCTCCAGCACCGACCTCCACCCGCAGAGCCGCACTCCACATAGAGAATAATGGAGCCTCCAGCACCGACCTCCACCTGCAGAGCCACACTCCACATAGAGAATAATGGAGCCTCCAGCACCGACCTCCACCCGCAGAGCCGCACTCCACATAGAGAATAATGGAGCCTCCAGCACCGACCTCCACCCGCAGAGCCGCACTCCACATAGAGAATAATGGAGACTCCAGCACCTACCTCCACCCGCAGAGCCGCACTCCACATAGAGAATAATGGAGCCTCAAGCACCTACCTCCACCCGCAGAGCCGCACTCCACATAGAGAATAATGGAGCCTCCAGCACCGACCTCCACCCACAGAGCCGCACTCCACATAGAGAATAATGGAGCCTCCAGCACCGACCTCCACCCGCAGAGCCGCACTCCACATAGAGAATAATGGAGCCTCCAGCACAGACCTCCACCCGCAGAGCCACACTCCACATAGAGAATAATGGAGCCTCCAGCACAGACCTCCACCCGCAGAGCCGCACTCCACATAGAGAATAATGGAGCCTCCAGCACAGACCTCCACCCACAGAGCCGCACTCCACATAGAGAATAATGGAGCCTCCAGCACCGACCTCCACCCGCACTCCACATAGAGAATAATGGAGCCTCCAGCACCGACCTCCACCAGCACTCCACATAGAGAATAATGGAGCCTCCAGCACCTACCTCCACCCGCAGAGCCGCACTCCACATAGAGAATAATGGAGCCTCCAGCACCGACCTCCACCCACAGAGCCACACTCCACAGAGAATAATGGAGCCTCCAGCACTGACCTCCACCCACAGAGCCGCACTCCACATAGAGAATAATGGAGCCTCCAGCACCTACCTCCACCCGCAGAGCCGCACTCCACATAGAGAATAATGGAGCCTCCAGCACCTACCTCCACCCGCAGAGCCGCACTCCACATAGAGAATAATGGAGCCTTCAGCACCTACCTCCACCCACAGAGCAGCACTCCACATAGAGAATAATGGAGCCCCCAGCACTGACCTCCACCCACAGAGCCGCACTCCACATATATGGCTACTGTGTGCGAACAGGACCTGTGATGAGGTCACAGGAGGGGAGGAGTCAGGGGTCACATGATCAGGGGCCTCAGTGTATGCAGTGTATACATGACTGGCCAACAAATAACGGAGGAGGCCACAGGCTGTCTGCACTAACAGGACGGTTATCGGAAAACTAACAGTGAGCGTATGGTCTATACACCTCCGGATTCCAACACATGGAGTATGTGTAACCCCCCCGTACTATCACCGCTAACTCCCCGATAACCCCAGGCTGCTCACTGACACAACCAGTCTTTTTTACAGGCTGACTGGAGGCCCGGTTCTGGTTCTGGTAGCGTTTGGCTTCGAGGCGTGGTTACAGAACAAAAGGAGCAGAACTATCACATTCTATATTTAATCCAAAGGGAGGCGGTGTTTATGAAAAATATACAAAAGATTTTACAAAGGGGACAAACAATACTGCATATACAGTTACAGAAAATAAAAGAGATAAAACAGAAGAAACTTACCACTCGCAGAGATGAGTCAGCGGACGGAAGCAATCCGGTGGAAAGTGTCTGGTTAACTGGATCAGCCTGTATCTTCCTCAGCATTGAGCACAGATCATAATCTGCCTTGATCTTTGATCAGCCCTGAGTTACACACACTTCCTCCTCCCCCTTGATTACCTCACGTGGGCCGGGTTGTGGCCGGTCCTCAGCCCTTCAGGATTTCATGAAATCCTAACTTCTGCTATAACTTCACTCCTGATGGTCACAGAAGTTTGAGATTGCCGTCATATTTCCCATCGGGATTTTAGCTTTCCATACATAGTAAACATGGCATAGCTGTTGTCAGTTATCTGGCCACTGTGGATTTGTGTCTCATAGGCAGGGGTTACAGCTATGAAAAATGATGTGTCTTGTTCCCCTGTTAGCCCCAGTGCTGAAAATGTATGTTTCATCAATATCGGATTTATACTAATTTCGATATTCAATATTTCCTTTTGGAGACATTACGTCTGAGTGAAGCTGCTGTGATGAAAGGAATGTGTATACTGGGTGACAATAGCTCTTTATAACAGGTGTGAGGTGTCTGCTTTAATCCACTCAAAACTTAAGATAATGCCCTTTAAGTATTTGTCCAATCTGCAACTCTTTGTCCACACACAATGGACGTCCTCCTTAGTATGCCAGGGTCTATTGTAAATCTCAGACTTTATTACAGTAGACATCTTCTTTCAGTCATCCAGCTTCAACAGGACTTCATGCTTTTTACCTAAGATGGTTCACATCTCTGTCTACTGTATAATCCTTTATCTAAGAATGTCAGCTGGTGGTCTTACTGGAAAACCTTGTGAGGTGTCTGCTTTATTCCTATCTCTTTACAGAGGGCGGCCTGCATGTTAATTAGGCTGGTTCACTTCTCACTTTAGGCAATTTGTACAGTCTATTGTCTAAGTTTAGGAGACTGTCAGCTCTTTGCCTCCTCACTGGAAATTGGTATGAGGAAAAAGGAGGGAGGGGGAGAGAGGGGTTTCAGATATTAATATTTTCTATTACACCAATTTTCTATGACAATCAGCCTTTGGGGGCTAAATGGTTTTCTAACCTTGACCTTAGAGGGTTTTACGATTTGAAGGGTGATGAGTGGAAAACGTTTTTAAGGTCTGAGGTTAATTCGGAAATCTCGTCCGGCCATTCGAATTCTCTAATGCACCAACAGGATCTCACAACTTTCTGAATATTTCTCTGATTATATTGGGAGATTTCTTGTGATTTACCTTGATGATATTTCTTTTTCTCTCCGGATTTGGATTCTCACCAGGAACATGTCCGTGTAATATTACAAAGATTGAGTGAAAATTCTTTGCTAAAATTGAGAAATTTGTTTTTTCTGTTCAGGAAATTTCATTCCTGGGGTTCATTTTATCGGCATAACTAGTCTAGGATACCCACTCCTTACGATGGATCCTGGGAAGGTGCGAGCCATAATAGATTGGGTCCAACCTAGTGACCTGAAAGCATTGCAATGTTTTGTTGGATTCGACAACTATTATAGGAAATTCTTTAGGGGTTTTTCTCAGATTGCTAAACCTCTTACTGACCTCACACATAAGAGAGCAGATGTCAAGGTTTAGACTCCAGATGCTATGTGGATTTTTGTAAAATTGAAAATGTTTTATGTCTGCTCCTGTTTTAATCCTACCTGATCTCATTAACTGTGGAGGTGCATGCTTCTTGGGTCAGGTTAGGGGCCGTTTTATATCAAGGTTGACGTACTGTGACTAATTTGCAGTCATATGTTGGTTCTTAAAAAAATTGTCTGCTGAAAGAAATTATGCTATTGGGAAATGTGAGTTACTCGCTGTTAAATTAGCCTTTAAGGAATGGAGACATTTTCTGGAGGGGCAAGTTCATAAAGTCACTGTGGTCACTGACAGTAAAGGTACTGCCACACTACACGATCCCGCTAACGATCTCGTTAGCGTCGCATACTAATGAGATCGCTAGCGGGATCGTTTACAATATCGCTAGTGTCGGCCACATTTAGCGATGTCGTTAAGGACGCTATCGCGGTTAGCGATCTCCTTAACGACTTTAGCGGTACAAAAGTACCGCTAAATCGCTAAGAAAAGGTGCCACACACAGCGATAATACTTACCCAGCGGGAGCGCCGACGATAAAATAGGGTCCGGAACGATTCCAGCGACGAGCGAGATCACAGCAGAATCTCAGCAGGGAGCTCGTCGCTGACAGATGCCGCACACAACAACATCGCTAACGGGATCGCTAAATAGTGACGTTTTTTAGTGATCCCGTTAGCGATGTTGTTTAGTGTGGCATACCCTTAAGAATCTAGCGTATATTGAATCACCTAAATGGCTAATTCCTAGACAGACCAGATAGTCCTTATTTTTATCTATATTCAATTTCTCTATCACTTTCAGGCAAGAGTCCCAGAATGTGAAGGCTGAAGATCACAGTTTTTGTTCAGCTTCTCTTTCAGAAACTCCATTCTCCCTAAGGGCATTATGGTTTCTGTGCTGTTCTCAGAGTTGGAAGCTGAGAGCCATAAAGTCCAGTCATTGGCTCCTTCCATCATTCTTGTGTCCAAATCTATAATATAACGCTGGGAGCGTCCCTCTGTCCGAATCCTTTATTGACTGCGCAATTGCGACACAACTGCGCAGTCTGGCTCCAGACAGAGTGAGGCATCCAGCGGTGAGTACTCTGTATGGCGCTGGAGATCGCGATATGCATACTGGATGCATACCGCGATCTCTGGCGCCATACTCACATACTTACCTGACTGGGAGGAGCGTTGCCGCGGCGCTTCTCTTCTCCCGGGCAGGAGACCAGGAGTGTGCGTCAGAATCGCGCATGCGCAATAGTGCTATACGGTGCCATTTTGCTGAAGACACATTTAAAGTGTGTCTTCAGCAATATGGCGCCGGACCGTGCGTACACCGGCGCCGCTCTCCTCCCCCGGCGTCCAGCAGAGCGGAAGAGCGCTGGAGCACAGTGAAGAAAGGTGAGTATAAATGTTTGTTTTTTGGGGTATCTGTGCAGTTTAATAGCGGTGAGGGGACCATGCATATCAGGATAGGGGGGTGAGGGGACCATGCACATCAGGATTGGGGGGTGAGGGGACCATGCACATCAGGATTGGGGGTGAGGGGACCATGCACATCAGGATTGGGGGGTGAGGGGACCATGCACATCAGGGTTGGGGGGTGAGAGGACCATGCATACCAGGATAGGGGGGTGAGGGTACCATGCACATCAGGATTGGGGGAGTGAGGGGACCATGCACATCAGGACTGGGGGGTGAGGGGACCATGCACATCAGGATTAGGGGGTGAGGGGACCATGCACATCAGGATTGAGAGGGTGAGGGGACCATACACATCAGGATTGGGGGGTGAGGGGACCCTGCACATCAAGATTGGGGGTTATGGGGACCATGCCCATCAGGATTGGGGGGTGAGGGGACCATGCACATCAGGCTTGGGGGTGAGGGGACCATGCACAACAGGATTGGGGGGGTGAGAGGACCATGCACATCAGGATTGGGGGGTGAGGGGACCATGCACATGAGGATTGGTGGGTGAGGGGACCATGCACATCAGGATTGGGGGGGTGAGAGGACCATGCACATCAGGATTAGGGGGTGAGGGGACCATGCACATCAGGATTGAGGGGGTGAGGGACCATACACATCAGGATTGGGGGGTGAGGGGACTCTGCACATCAAGATTGGGGTTATGGGGACCATGCCCATCAGGATTGGGGGTGAGGGGACCATGCACATCAGGCTTGGAGGGTGAGGGGACCATGCACAACAGGATTGGGGGGGTGAGAGGACCATGCACATCAGGATTGGGGGGTGAGGGGACCATGCACATCAGGATTGGGGGGTGAGGGGACCATGCACATCAGGGTTGGGGGGTTGGGGCCTGCACATCAGGGTTGGTGGGTTGAGGGACCATGCACATCGGATTGGGGGGTGAGAGGACCATGCACATCAGGATTGGGATGTGAGGGGACCATGCACATCAGGATTGAGGGGTGAGGGGCCCATGCACATAGGTTAGGGGGGTGAGGGGCCCATGCACATCAGGATTGGGGGGTGAGGGGCCCAGGGCACATCAGGATTGGGGGGTGAGAGGGACCATGCACTTCAGGATTGGGGGGTGAAGGGACCATGCACATCAGGATTGGGGGGTGAGGGGACCATGCACTCAGGGTTGGGGGGTGAGGGACCATGCATACCGGGGATAGGGGGGTGGGGTACCATGCACATCAGGATTGGGGGGTGAGGGGACCATGCACATCAGGTTGGGGGGTGGGGGGACCAGCAATCAGGATTAGGGGGTGAGGGGACCATGACATCAGGATTGGGGGGGGGAGGGCCCATGCACATCAGGATTGGGGGGTGGGGGACCCCTGCACATCAAGTTGGGGGTTATGGGGACCATGCCCATCAGGATTGGGGGGTGAGGGGACCATGCACATCAGGATTGGGGGTGAGGGGACCATGCACATAGGGTTGGGGGGTGAGAGGGACATGCACATCAGGTTTGGAGGGATGGGGGACCATGCACATCAAGTTGGGGGGTGAGTGGACCATGCACATCAGGATTGGGGAGGTGGGGGCCATGCACATGAGGATTGGGGGGTGAGGGGACCATCACATCAGGGTTGGGGGTGAGAGGACCATGCATATCAGGGTTGGTGGGTGGAGGACCTGCACATCAGGATTGGGGGGTGAGGGGACCATGCACATCGGATTGGGATGTGAGGGGACCATGCACATGGATTGGGGGGTGAAGGGACCATGCACATAAGGTTGTGGGGTGAGGGGACCATGACATCAGGGTTGGGTGGTGAGGAGACCATGCACATCGGGTTTTGGGGGGGGTGAGGGGACCATGCACATCGGATTGGGGGGTGAGAGGCCATGCACATCAGGATTGGGGGTAAAAGGGACCATGCATATCAGGATTGGGGGGTGAGAGGACCATGCAATCAGGATTGGGGGTGAGAGGACCATGCATATCAGGATTGGGAAAAACAGCTAATAGACAGAATCAGCAGAAAACAATAAATGTCAATAAATAAATACATAGTGAAATATAATGTTCATGGAAAAATAAGGGCAGTCGCACACAAAATGCGCAGAAAAATTGAGTCACCTCAAGAAAACGACTATTAAGCCCAAATATATAAAATTACAAATCTTTATTGAGACATATATATAAAAAATACAAAAAATATACCAGACAGTGAATAAAAGATTAACAGAGGAGAAATGGGGGCAAAACAGAGCACATCAGAACATGTCAAAAAACCGACCACGGTACTGCCCAATAAAAATCCACCATAGAGGGAGAGTCTTTTAATGTGGCACAACAATGAACATATATGATGGTTTGTATAATAAAACAACAGGAACATGCATGATAAATACAAAATACAAAATAGCGCTATATAAATCAATCCCTGATAGTATGTGCGCTAAGTAAATAATAGCCGTTCAGTAATGGGGAAATGGCTTGTATAGATGGCATAAAATGCAGGCATATATCATAAGAAAAGCCAAATTAACAAATAAAGCCGTTCAGTGATATAGGCAATGGCCTGTAGGCATGGCATATAAATAGAAGTGGGTCAGGACAGGAGCCCGACGCGCGTTTCGGATACACGATCCTTCATGCCCCCGATGAAGGATCGTGTATCCGAAACGCGCGTCGGGCTCCTGTCCTGACCCGCTTACTGCCTGATTTAGCCACCTTCCTCCAGGTAACTATGGTCGTTTCAGTTATGGCTGACATTGTTCAGATCATGGCTACTCCTGCTATTATGCTTCTATTATATGCCATGCCTACAGGCCATTGCCTATATCACTGAACGGCTTTATTTGTTAGATTGCATACCAGGATTGGGGGGTGAGGGGGCCATGCATACCAGGTTGGGGGTGAGGGGTAACATGCATACCAGGATAGAGGGGTACCATGCATACCAGATTGGGGGGTGAGGAGACCATGCCTATCAGAATTGGGAGGTAAGGGGTGCATGTATACCAGGATTGGGGATGAGGGGACCATGCATACCAAGATTGGGGGGTGATAAGGGTACCATACATCCTACGATAGGGATGAGGGGGGGGCCATGCATACCAGAATTGGGGGGTAAGGGGTGCCATGTATACCATGATTGGGGGTGATGGGACCATTCATACCAGAATTGGGGGTGAGGGGACCATGCATTCCAGGATTGGGCGGGAGGGGACCATGCATACCAGGATTTGGGGTGAGGGGACCATGCATACCAGGATTGGGGGATGAGGGAACCATGAATACCAGGATATGGATGAGCAGGTACCATGCATACCAGGATAGGGATGAGGGGGTACCTGCATACCAGGATTGGGGGATGAGGAGACCATGCATACCAGGAAGAGGAATGGGGGGTGCCATGCATACCAGATTTGGGTGGGGGTGAGGGGACCATACATACCAGGATAGGGATGAGGGATACCATGCTACCAGGATAGGGGAGAGGGGTGCCATGCATACCAGGATAGGAGGGGGGCGCACATACCAGCATGGGAGACCATATACCTATAAAAATGCATGCCACCTGGGCGTGGAACAGGTTCATAGCTAGTTTATTTATAGTTGTGTACCAAAGACTGCGTCGGTTACAGAAGTTTCATTATTCCTCTTGTGTGGCCATCCTGGCGTCACAGCTATCGGAAAGCTATTTCTAGACTTTTTTGTTGGCTGCCTATGAATATTAAAGATTTTGTATCCGCTTGTGAAGTTTGTGCACGCGCTACAGTCTGTCATAACCTGCCGCCCTCGGCCCTGAGATGTCAGAAGACACCAGGTAGCAAAGGAAACAGAGAGACATAAGTATTAAGAACAGTTTCAATCACAGGGAGGGAAGCTGGTGCTGGCAAGCATGTCCTATGCTTGCTCAGAGCCCCGGCACTTGACTGGGTGCGCAGCGTGGTGACGCATGCCCTGCCTACAATGGCACTGGAAGTAATACTTTCTTATATGTCTTAAATACTTCCACTGGAAGACCAACCATTCCTGGTGCTTTATCATTGGCACTGAGCTCAGTGCCCATTCTAGCTCTTCTACATCAAGCGGTTCATCTAATAAATTCCCAGAGTCTAAGGAAAGTAAGGGACTAGCTTTAACTAGGAAGGTCTGGGCCTGTTCTTCTGAGGGCTGAACCTGAGAAATATATAGCTTTGCATAGTATTCCCCCAACACTCTCAGTATGTCACTGTGGTACCACATTACCCTCCAGTCTGCAGATGGATATAAAGGTGGAGTCATTCTTCTTCCTTACTTGAGCCTGTAATGTTTACCTAATTCAACGTTTGACTGCTTTCAGCCTGTAACGTTACCCGATTCAGCATGTCCTGAGCTGCTTTCAGCCTATAATGTTAACTGAATCAGCATGTCCTGAGCTGCTTTCTCCTGTATGTTACCTGATTCAGCATGTCCTGAGCTGCTTTCAGCTGTAATGTTACCTGATTCAGTATGTCCTGAGCTGCTTTTAGCCTGTAATGTTACCTGATTCTGCATGTCCTGAGCTGCTTTCAGTCTGTAAAGTTACCTGAATCAGCATGTCCTGAGCTTCTTTCAGTCTGTAATGTTACCTAATTCAGCATGTCCTGAGCTGCTTTCAGCCTGTAAGGTTACCTGATTCAGCATGTCCTGAGCTGCTTTCAGTCTGTAATGTTACCTGAATCAGCATGTCCTGAGCTGCTTTCAGCCTGTAATGTTACCTGGTTCAGAATGTCCTGAGCTGCTTTCAGCCTGTAATGTTACCTAATTCAGCATGTCCTGAGCTGCTTTCAGCCTGTAATGTTACCTGATTCAGCATGTCCTGAGCTGCTTTCTGCCTGTAATGATACCTGATTCAGCCTGTCCTGAGCTTTTTTCTACTCTGTAATGTTACCTGATCCAGCCTGTCCTGAGCTTTCTGCCTGTAATTTTACCTGATTCAGCATGTCCTGAGCTGCTTTCAGCCGTAATTTTACCTAATTCAGCATGTCCTGAGCTGCTTTCTGCCTGTAATGTTACCTGATTCAGCATGTCCTGAGCTGCTTTCTGCCTGTAATTTTACCCGACTAAGCATGTCCGGAGCTGCTTTCAGTCTGTAATGTTACCTGATTCAGCATGTCCTGAACTGCTTTCAGCTGTAAGTTACCCGATTCAGCATGTCCTGATCTGCTTTCAGCCTATAATTTTAAACTGAATCAACATGTCCTGAGCTGCTTTCTCCTGTAATGTTACCTGATTCAGCATGTCCGGAGCTGTTTTCAATCTGTAATGTTACCTGATTCAGCATGTCCTGAGCTGCTTTCAGTCTGTAATGTTACCTGATTCAGCATGTCCTGAGCTGCTTTCTGCCTGTAATGTTACCTGATTCAGCATGTCCTGAGCTGCTTTCCCTGTAATGTTACCTGATTCAGCATGTCCGGAGCTGCTTTCAGTCTGTAATGTTACCTGATTCAGCATGTCCTGAGCTGCTTTCAGCCTGTAAGATTACCAATTCAGCATGTCCTGAGCTGCTTTCAGCCTTAATGTTACTGAATCAGCATGTCCTGAGCTGCTTTCAGCCTGTAATGTTACCTGATTCAGCATGTCCTGAGCTGCTTTCAGCCTGTAATGTTACCTGATTCAGCATGTCCTGAGCTGCTTTCAGTCTGTAATGTTACCTGATCAGCATGTCCTGAGTGCTTTTCAGTCTGTAATGTTACCTATTCAGCATGTCCTGAACTGCTTTCAGCCTGTAAGGTTACCTGATTCAGCATATCCTGAGCTGCTTTCAGTCTGTAATGTTACCTGAATCAGCATGTCCTGAGCTGCCTTCAGCCTGTAATGTTACCTGATTCAGAATGTCCTGAGCTGCTTTCAGCCTGTAATGTTTACCTGATTCAGCATGTCCTGAGCTGCTTTCAGTCTGTAATGTTACCTGATTCAGCATGTCCTGAGCTGCTTTCTGCCTGTAATGTTACCTGATTCAGCATGTCCTGAGCTGCTTTCTCCTGTAATGTTACCTGATTCAGCATGTCCGGAGCTGCTTTCAGTCTGTAATGTTACCTGATTCAGCATGTCCTGAGCTGCTTTCAGCTGTAACGTACCATATTCAGCATGTCCTGAGCTGCTTTCAGCCTATAATGTTAACTGAATCAGCATGTCCTGAGCTGCTTTCAGCCTGTAATGTTACCTGATTCAGCATGTCCTGAGCTGCTTTCAGCCTGTAATGTTACCTGATTCTGCATGTCCTGAGCTGCTTTCAGTCTGTAATGTTACCTGAATCAGCATGTCCTGAGCTTCTTTCAGTCTGTAATGTTACCTAAATCAGCATGTCCTGAACTGCTTTCAGCCTGTAAGGTTACCTGATTCAGCATATCCTGAGCTGCTTTCAGTCTGTAATGTTACCTGAATCAGCATGTCCTGAGCTGCTTTCAGCCTGTAATGTTACCTGGTTCAGAATGTCCTGAGCTGCTTTCAGCCTGTAATGCTACCTGATTCAGCATGTCCTGAGCTGCTTTCAGTCTGTAATGTTACCTGATTCAGCATGTCCTGAGCTGCTTTCAGCCTGTAATGTTACCTGATACAGCATGTCCTGAGCTGCTTTCTGCCTGTAATGATACCTGATTCAGCCTGTCCTGAGCTGCTTTCTACCTGTAATGTTACCTGATTCAGCCTGTCCTGAGCTGCTTTCTGCCTGTAATTTTACCTGATTCAGCATGTCCTGAGCTGCTTTCTGCCTGTAACATTACTTGATTCAGCATGTCTTGAGCTGCTTTCTGCCTGTAATTTTACCTGATTCAGCATGTCCTGAGCTGATTTCAGCCTGTAATGTTACCTGATTTAACATGTCCTGAGCTGCTTTCTGCCTGTAATGTTACCTGATTCAGCATGTCCTGAGCTGCTTTCTGTCTATAATGTTACCTGATTCAGCATGTCCTGAGCTGCTTTCAGCCGGTAATGTTACCTGGTTCAGCATGTCCTGAGCTGCTTTCAGACTGTAATGTTACCTGATTCAGCATGTCCTGAGCTGCTTTCTGCCTGTAATGTTACCTGATTCAGCATGTCCTGAGCTGCTTTCTGTCTATAATGTTACCTGATTCAGCATGTCCTGAGCTGCTTTCAGCCGGTAATGTTACCTGGTTCAGCATGTCCTGAGCTGCTTTACATGTGAAGAGGGGCAAATATAGACAAGTACAGTAAACATGAGCAATACAAGGCACACACAAGTACAGAAGGAGAGAGGACTCTGCCCGCAAGGGCTCACAGTCTACAGGGATGGGTGAGGATACACTAGGAGAGGGTAGAGCTGGTCGTGCGGTGGTTCAGTAGACTGATGATCACTGCAGGTTGTAGGCTTGTCGGAAGAGGTGGGTCTTCAGGTTCTTTTTGAAGGTTTCCATGGTAGGCGCGAGTCTGATGTGTTGCGGTAGAGAGTTTCAGAGTATGGGAGAGGCACGGGAGAAGTCTTGTATGCGGTTGTGGGAAGAAGAGATAAGAGGGGAGTAGAGGAGGAGATCTTGAGAGGATCGAAGGTTGCGTGTGGGTATGTACCGGGAGACCATGTCACAGATGTATGGAGGAGACAGATTGTGGATGGCTTTGTAGGTCATGGTTAGGGTTTTGAACTGGAGCCTCTGGACGATAGGAAGCCAATGAAGGGCTTGGCAGAGAGGAGAGGCTGGGGAATAACGGGAGACAGGTGTATTAGTCGGGCAGCAGAGTGCAGGATGGATTGGAGTGGTGCCAGAGTGCTAGAGGGAAGGCCAGAGAGTAGGAGGTTGCAGTAGTCGAGGCGGGAGATGATGAGGGCATGCACTAGTAATATTATGTAATAATTATAATGTAATATTACCTGATTCAGCATGTCCTGAGCTGCTTTCAGCCTGTAATGTTACCTGATTCAGCATGTCCTGAGCTGCTTTCTGCCTGTAATGTTACCTGATTCAGCATGTCCTGAGCTGCTTTCTGCCTATAATGTTACCTGATTCAGCCTGTCCTGAGTTGCTTTCAGGATTTCGGGTGCTTATGGAATTTAGCTGGTGAGATTTCTTTCATAAATGTTCCTCTAAGGTTCGGCCTTCATGACTTCCCATACATATAAAATAGAAGTTGTATTTTAATAAATCACAAGACACTCCTTTAGTTCCCCTTCAAGGTCTATAACTTGCAACAAAAAGCGGTGTAATTTCCATGTGGGTCTGTACTGCGTTGGGAGATTAAGCTTAGGTAGATACAGAGGAGAATCATCGGATAGCACTCTGGGCAGAGAGCTGATGGCAGATATAAGACCCTGCATCAGTTCATTTCCAAGAGCCAAATCAATTCTCCACAAAGAGGAGAACATGGATGAAAAACGGGAGTATTGGTATACATTAGAATGACAGGCTCTCCAAAGGTCAATTAAGGCTGTCTCCTTAATTGACAAAAAGGGGTACAATTGCCTTCTGCCCTCTTAGCTTCATGCCTCCCTCTATCCCAGTGAGGGTCCGGTATATTATTACAGTCCCCTATTATAATATAGGGAATTTGTGAGAAGCCGGCAATAATAGTGGGAATGTTATGTATGATTCTCCTGGACTATGGTGGTGGTATGTAGAGAGAGATTATTAATAGAGATTTAGTAAGCACCTTACAGAACAAATATACTTACTGACCCTCTGCATCTATTATCACTGTAAGACCCTCACATTGTGCACTAGGGTGTACTAATATACTGACTCACGAGAGTATGGAGAGTGCGTGGGGTGATAGTCGGCCTGTAACCGCTTCTTGTTTAGTAGATGAAGTTTCTCAGAGGTAAGATGTGTTTCTTGCAGACAAATCAGAGCAGGTTTTTCCATCTGAAGATACGGAAAGATTTCCTGACTTATCACTAGAAGAAAGACCCTTACATTCCAGATAAGTATTGTCACTGCCCCCGCCATATTTACTGTAGTAGACATATGTTGTTTCCAATATCCTATCAGCAGAGCATTTCCGTATTACATAGCTGGTTAAGAGCATATTACAAGGTTGTCCACAAAATAAAACATACACAACCCCCTTCCCTAAAACCAACCATAACAGGCAGATATATAACACCTTTCTGTGGGGGAGACAGTGGGGGAAGTATTTCCATAGATCTCTCTTTTAAAAGTAGAAAAATGGTGGCTCAGTCACTGTTGAACATATGGGACTAGATGGAGGCCCAGGAGGAGGAGAAGAGGATGGGTCGCACCCTATACATTAACCCCTTCATGACCCAGCCTATTTTGACCTTAAAGACCTTGCCATTTTTTGCAATTCTGACCAGTGTCCCTTTATGAGGTAATAACTCAGGAACGCTTCAACGGATCCTAGCGATTCTGAGATTGTTTTTTCGTGACATATTGGGCTTCATGTTAGTGGTAAATTTAGGTCGATAATTTTTGCGTTTATTTGTGAAAAAAATGGAACTTTGGCCAAAATTTTGAAAATTTCGCAATTTTCAAATTTTGAATTTTTATTCTGTTAAACCAGAGAGTTATGTGACACAAAATAGTTAATAAATAACATTTCCCACATGTCTACTTTACATCAGCACAATTTTGGGAACAACATTTTTTTTTGTTAGGAAGTTATAAGGGTTAAAAGTTAACCAGCGATTTCTCATTTTTACAGCAAAATTTACAAAACCATTTTTTTTAGGGACCACCTCACATTTGAAGTCACTTTGAGGGGTCTATATGGCAGAAAATACCCAAAAGTGACACCATTATAAAAACTGCACCCTCAAGCTACTCAAAACTACATTCAAGAAGATTATTAACCCTTCAGGTGCTTCACAGGAACTAAAGCAACGTGGAAGGAAAAAATGGACATTTTAATTTTTCCAACAAAATTTTTCTTTTAGCATCAATTTTTTCATTTTTGCATGGGCATCAGGATAAAATGGACCCTAAAATTTGTTGGGCAATTTCTCCTGAGTATACAGATACCTCATATGTGGTCATAAACCACTGTTTGGGCGCACGGCAGGGCTCAGAAGGGAAGGAGCGCCATTTGACTTTTTGAATGGAAAATATGCTGGAATATTTAGCGGTTGCCATGTCGCATTTGGAGAGTCCCTGTGTGCCTAAACATTGGAGCTCCCCCACAGTGACCCCATTTTGGAAACTAGACCCCCAAGGAACTTATCTAGATGCAGAGTGAGCACTTTGAACCCCCAGGTGCTTCACAAATTGATCCGTAAAAAAAAAAAAAAAGTACTTTTTTTTTCACAAAAATTTTCTTTTAGCCTCAGTTTTTTCATTTTCACATGGGCAACAGTATAAATTGGATCCTAAAATTTGTTGGGCAATTTCTCCTGAGTACACCGATACCTCATATGTGGTCATAAACCACTGTTTGGGCGCACGGCAGGGCCCAGAAGGGAAGGAGCGCCATTTGACTTTTTGAATGGAAAATATGCTGGAATATTTAGCGGATGCCATGTCGCATTTGGAGAGTCCCTGTGTGCCTAAACATTGGAGCTCCCCCACAAGTGACCCCATTTTGGAAACTAGACCCCCCAAGGAACTTATCTAGATGCAGAGTGAGCACTTTGAACCCCAAGTGCTTCACAAATTGATCCGTAAAAAAAAGAAAGTACTTTTTTTTTCACAAAAATTTTCTTTTAGCCTCAGTTTTTTCATTTTCACATGGGCAACAGTATAAATTGGATCCTAAAATTTGTTGGGCAATTTCTCCTGAGTACACAGATACCTCATATGTGGTCATAAACCACTGTTTGGGCGCACGGCAGGGCTCAGAAGGGAAGGAGCGCCATTTGACTTTTTGAATGGAAAATTAGCTCCAGTCATTAGCGGACACCATGTCATGTTTGGAGAGCCCCTGTATGCCTAAACTTTGGAGCTCCCCCACAAATGACCCCATTTTGGAAACTAGACCCCTAAGAAACTTATGCAGATGCACAGTGAGCACTTTGAACCCCAGGTGCTTCACAAAACTTTATAACGCAGAGCCGTGAAAATAAAAAATCATTTTTTTTTCTCAAAAAAATATTATTTAGCCCCATATTTTTTATTTTCACAATGGTTACAGGAGAAATTGGACCCCAAAAGTTGTTGTCTAATTTGTCCTAAGTACGCTAGTACCTCACATGTGGGGGAGAACCACTGTTTGGGCACACATCAGGGCTTGGAAGGGATGTAGTGACGCTTTGAAATGCCGACTTGATGGAATGGTCTGCGGGCGGGCAGAGCCCCTGATGTGCCTAAACAGTAGAAACCCCCACAAGTGACCACATTTTGTAAACTAGACCCCTCAAGGAACTTAACTAGATGTGTGGTGAGCACCTTGAACCCCCACGTGCTTCACAGAAGTTTGTAATGCAGAGCCGTGAAAATAAAAAATCATTTTTTTCCTCAAAAACTGATTTTTTTAACCCGCAATTTTTTATTTTCACAAGGGTAACAGGAGAAATTGGACCACAAAAGTTGTTGTACAGTTTGTCCTGAGTACACTGGTACCCCATATGTGGGGGGGAACCACTGTTTTGGCGCATGGGAGAGCACAGAAGGGAAGGAGCGCCATTTTGGAATGCAGACTTGATGGAATGTTCTGTGGGCGTCATGTTGCCTTTGCAGAGCCCCTGATGTGCCTAAACAGTAGAAACCCCCACAAGTGACCCCATTTTGGAAACTAGACCCCCAAGGAGCTTATCTAGATGTGTAGTGAGCACTTTGAACCCCCAAGGGCTACACAGAAGTTTATAACGCCGGGCCATGAAAATAAAAAAATCATATTTTTTCCACAAACATGATCTTTTAGTCCCCAATTTTTTTATTTTCCCAAGGGTAACAGGAGAAATTAGACCTCAAAAGTTGTTGTCCAATTTGTCCTGAGTACGCTGATATCCCATATGTGGGAGAAAACTACTGTATGGGCACACTTCGGGGCTCGGAAGGGAAGTAGTGACGTTTTGAATTGCCGACTTGATGGAATGGTCTGCGGGCGTCATGTTACGTTTGCAGAGTCCCTGATGTGCCTAAACAGTATAAACTCCCCACAAGTGACCCCATTTTGGAAACTAGACCCCACAAGGAACTTATCTAGATGTGTGGTGAGCACTTTGAACCCCCAAGTTCTTCACTGAAGTTTATAACGCAGAGCCGTGAAAATAAAAAATCATTTTTTTTCCACAAAAATAACTTTTTTAGTCCCCAATTTTTTTTCCCAACAGTAACAGGAGAAATTAGACCCCCAAAGTTGTTGTGCAATTTTTCCCGAGTACGCTGATACCCCATATGTGGAGGTAAACCACTGTTTGGGCACACGTCGGGGCTTGGAATAAAGGGAGCACTGTTTGACTTTTTGAACGCAAAATTTGCAGGAATCAATGGTGGCGCCATGTCGCGTATGGAGATCCCCTGATGTACCTAAATAGTGGAAACCTCTCAATTCTAACTCCAACCCTAACCCCAACACACCCCTAACCCCAACCCTAACCCCTACACACCCCTAACCCTAATACAAACCCTAACCATAACCCTAACCCCAACACACCCCTAACCCTAATCCCAACTCTAACCATAAACCTAACCACAAGCCTAACCCTAATCCCAACCCTAACCCCAAAACACCCCTAACGCTTATCCCAACCCTAACCCTAATCCCAACCTTAACCCTAATTCCAACCCTAACCCTAATTCCAACCCTAACCCTAATTCCAACCCTAACCCTAGTTCTAACCCTTACCCTAGTTCTAACCCTTACCCTAGTTCTAACCCTAACCCTAGTTCTAACCCTAAGGCTGAGTTCATATTGCGTTTTACCAGCCCGTTCAACACGTAGCGTTGACGGGCTGGTAACGGTATAGCATAACGCGATCGCGTTATGCTATACCCGCTAGTGCAGAGGAATCAGCGATGATTCATCTGTGCTAGCGGTGATGGAGCCCAGATGCTGCAGCCTGCGTCCAAGGCTCCGTCACTGAATGACGACACGTCGCGAACGCATGCCGCTTCATGGCATGCGTTGCGATGCGCACACAAATGGGGTGAATGGCAGCGTTAACGGACTGCGTTACACCGCGTTATACCGCGGTGAAACGCAGTCCATCTAACGGACTGCCATAATGCAATATGAACCCAGCCTGACCCTAAGGCCCCGTGCACACGTTGCGGATTCACTTGCGGATTTTTCTAAAATCCGCAGGTAAAACGACCTGCCTTTTACCTGCGTATTTAGCGCGGATTTGCTGCGTTTTTTCTCTGCGGTTTTACGCCTATAATTGAATAGGTGTAAAATCGCTGCGGAATCCGCACAAAGAATTGACATTCTGCGGATTTAAAACCGCAGCAAATCCGCGCTGAAAAATCTGCAGCATGTGCACAGCGTTTTTTTTTTACCATTTATTTGCATTGGTACATGGTTTCTGGATCTGCTGTGGATCCGCAGCGCCAAATCCGCTGCGGATCCGCAGCAAAATCCGCTGCTGATCCGCAGCAAAATCCGCTGCGGATTAGCAGCGAAATCCGCTGCGGATCAGCAGCGAAATCAGCTGCGGATCAGCAGCGAAATCAGCTGCGGATTAGCAGCGAAATCCGCTGCGGATCAGCAGCGAAATCAGCTGCGGATCAGCAGCGAAATCAGCTGCGGATCAGCAGCGAAATCCGCTGCTGATCCGCAGCTGATTTCGCTGCTGATCTGCAGCTGATTTCGCTGCTGATTTCGCTGCTGATCCGCAGCGAAATCAGCAGCGGATCAGCAGCGAAATCAGCTGAGGATCAGCAGCGAAATCAGCTGCGGATCAGCAGCGAAATCAGCTGCGGATCTGCAGCGAAATCCGCTGCGGATCTGCAGCGAAATCCGCTGCGGATCAGCAGCGAAATCCGCTGCGGATCAGCAGCGAAATCAGCTGCGGATCAGCAGAGAAATCAGCTGCGGATCAGCAGAGAAATCAACTGCGGATCCGCAGCAAAATCCGCAACGTGTGCACAGGGCCTAATAGGAAAAAAAAAAAAATTCTTTATTATTTTTCCCTACCTATGACAGGGGGGGGTTCACTTACTTTTTTTTATTTTGATCACTGTAACAGTTTATCACAGTGATCAAAATAATTTTTCTGACTAGGCAGGGCGCACTGCGCATGCGCCGGCCGGCGGGCGCACTGCGCATGCGCCCGCCATTTTCCAAGATGGCGGCGCCCATGAAGAGGCCCGGGCGGACGCCGGGACCGATCCAGGGACATCGGTGGATCGGGAGAGGTGAGTAGGGTGGTCGGAAGGTTAGGGGGGGGGATCGGAAGGTGGGGGCACCGGAGCAAAGGAGGAGGGGAGCTGTTAGTGACGGCGGTGACCGATCGCTGCCATCTTTCGGTGGCGGCGGCCGATCGCCGCCGTGAATCCGTGTGGGGGGGTCAGGGCTCGGTGTCCAGCCATGGGAGATGCTATTGTAGCATCGGCCATGGCTGGATTGTAATATTTCACCAATTATATTGATGAAATATTACAGATTGCTCTGATTGGCTGTTTCACTTTTAACAGCCAATCAGAGCGATCGTGGTCACGGGGGGGTTAAGCCAACCCCCCTGTGGTGAAGCACAAAGGGTCCTGTGCCGGCGGGTCGGGTGACCTTTCAGTGACCCCGGTCACCCGACCCGCAGGGACGCGATCCTTTCATGACGCCACATAGGCGTCATGGGTCGGATTGGCACAGGTTTTCATGACGCCTACGTGGCGTCATGGGTCGGGAAGGGGTTAATATCAGAAAATTGTCATAACAACATATTCTGCATCTTTATATTTGCGAAAATAATGTTTTAAAGTACTGAAACTTTTATGCATTAAATACATGTAGCAATAAAAGGAAAACTCTTTGATATCAATAATAAACAACTAAAGATTTTCATTTAAAAAAATTGACAAACTTTTTATTAAGATTATTTTCAAATAAAGCAAGTGTGTGAATAAACATTGAATACCAAAAACATATTATCACACATTAAACAGTATGAGAATAAATATCCTTGAGGTGTTATAAAACTAAACAGAGTAGGACGTGTAAATCTGAAAATTAAACAGGTAGAATAGGAACAGACCCTCAGAAATTCCTGTATTCGTGGAAACATTAGGGGAAAATCATCTTTTCATGTGAACAGGTTTATTAATAGAGGAAATTACATCTGTGAATCATGGAGGTAGTTTTCCCACAATCTGGTAATAATCATTTTTGCTGCCAGTAATGTATGGCCAGTAAACACCCTCACTTTTTGGGAGGGGGTTGTATTAGTTAATATGTGTAACAGCTCAAAGTTAACTTTGATTTAATGTGTGAAATGTGATTCAGTCTGTGTGCAGTGGCAGATCCATCTCCCCGGGACCAAGATTTAATGTGATCTAGCTGAGCGGCTGTGTAATAGTCCTGCAGATCCACGAGACTTAACCCCTCCAACTGTATTGAACACCTCAATAGCCGGATTATGGGACGAGTTTTTCCCATACAAATGAAAGCGTGTGATTGAGTGTGTGGACAGGTGTCTTCTATACAGGTAACGAGCTCTAACAGATGCAATTAATACAGGTGATGAGTGCGGAGTAGGAGGCTTCTTAAAGAAAAATTAACAGGTATGTGACAGGCAAAATTCTTGCTGTTTGGTTGGTCGGTGATAAAATACTTATTTCATGCAATAAAATGCAATTTAGTTATTTAAAAATCATACATTGTGATTTTCTGTTTTTTATTTCTTAGTTCTGTCACAGTTGAAGTGAACCTGCGATAATAAATTACAGCCCTCTCAACTCTTTGTAGGTGGGAAAACTTGCAAAATTGGCAGTGTATCAAATGCTTATTTTCCCCACTGTATATAGGTTCTTCCCATCTGAGTTATTTTTGATGGTCAACAAAATACGAATTTTCCAGAATTAAATTTTTCACACTCTAGGTTTGATAATGGCTTCTCTCTGTGTAGTATTTTTGAAGTGTAAAGGGTTGTCCACTACTTGGACAAACCCTTCTCATTCCTCACGTTTGGTCCTGTTAAAATAAAAACAATTATGCAAACCTCCTATACCGGCGCTGTTCCAGCGGTGTCGGCACTTGCGTGCTCAGGGTTCATGCGATGTTACGTCATGTGATCCTTGCGCCCAATCAGCGCTGATGACACTGTCCCCACATTCACACAAATCTAACATCATGAGGAAGTCAGATGGCAGCTACAACCCTGGCTTCCTGTTCATGTTCAATACGTCCGAAGGTGGGGAAAGTGAAGTCGGCGCCGATTGGACGCAAGGCTCGAGTGATGTAACAACCTCATGTGAACCCCAGGAACGCGAGTCCCGACATTGCTGCAACGGCACCACCACAGGAGCAAAGTATGAGTGTTTTTATTTTAACAAGGCCAAATATGGGAAATAACAAGGGGTTCTCCTAGTAGCAGACAACCCTTAAGAAATTACAGTTTTCAGTTAAACATTTCCAACATTCTGAACAGGAAAAAGGCTTCTCCCTGTGTGACATTTAATGTTTGTTAAGAGTTGATTTCCAAGTAAAACATTTCCCACATTATGAATATAAAAAAAAGCTTCTACCCTGTGTGACTGCTCTAGTAACTAAGAAAAGATGATTTCTTCATAAAACATTTTCCACATTCTGAACATGAAAAAGGCTTTTCCCATGTGGGTTCTCTGATGTATATTAAGATGCCCTTTGTGGTTAAAACATTTCTGACATTCTGAACATGAAAAAAAGCTTCTCCCCTGTGTGAGTTCTCTGATGTGTAACAAGAGTCTATTTCTCAGTAAAACATTTTCTTTGGTGCTTAACCAAATATGATTTCTTCGTAAAACATTTCCCACATTCTCAACAGCAAAAAGGCTTCTCCCCTGTGTGAGTTCTCTGGTGCCTAACAAAATTTGATTTCTGGTTAAAACATTTCCCACATTCTGAACATGAAAAAAGCTTCTCCCCTGTGTGGGTTCTCTGATGTATATTAAGACTCCCTTTCTGGTTAAAACATTTCCCACATTCTGAACATGAAAAAGGCTTCTCCCCTGTGTGAGTTCTCTGATGTATATTTAAGGTACTGCCACACTTAGTGATCTCGTTAGCGATCTCAATAACAACGCAAGCTAATGAGATCGTTTGTGAGATCTCTTTTAGGTCGCTAGTAGCTGCCAAACAGGAGATCTCATAAACGACTCATCAGCGGTCAGCGATCTCTTTAACGACTTTGGCGGTCGTTAGGATGTCATTAGCATGTACTGAGCGCTTCTGATTCATAGGAATTTCCAGCATCGCTCCTGCTCTCTGCGTCCTGCTAGCCTGCTTTGCAACTGCTGCGATCCTCTCTGTGATGCAAAAGAGAACTTACAGATATTGCAATCTATTCCGTGACGCTAAACCCATATGCGTCACAAACGAGGTCGTTCGCAAAAGGTGCCAAACAGCGATATAGGCTCACCAGCAGGACGCCAACGATCAAAAAACGGTCCAGAACTCTAGTGAACGATCAACGAGATCACAGCAGGGGCCACATCGTTGCTACATGCCACACACAGCTAAGTCGCTAACGAGATCGCAAAATAGTGACGTTTCAGTGATCTCGTTTAGTGTGGCATACCCTTAAGACTCCCTTTCTGGTTATAACATTTCCCACATTCTGAACATGAAAAAGTCTTGTTCCGTGTGTGGGTTCTCTGGTGGCTATCAAAACGCTTTTTCCGTCTAAAAGATTTCCAACATTCTGAACATGAAAAAGGCTTTTCCCCTGTGTGAGTTCTCTGATGTATATTAAGACTCCCTTTCTGGTTAAAACATTTCCCACATTCTAAACATGAAAATGGCTTCTCCCTGTGTGAGTTATCTGATGTATATTAAGACTCCCTTTCTGGTTAAAACATTTCCCACATTCTGAACATGAAAATGGCTTCTCCCCTGTGTGAGTTCTCTGGTGCCTAACAAAATGTGATTTCTGGTTAAAACATTTCCCACATTCTGAACATGAAAAAGGCTTCTCCCCTGTATGGGTTCTCTGATGTATATTAAGACTCCCTTTCTGGTTAAAACATTTCCCACATTCTGAACATGAAAATGGCTTCTTCCCTGTGTGGGTTCTCTGGTGGATATCAAGATGCTCTTTCCGTCTAAAAGATTTCTGACATTCTGAACATGAAAAAGGCTTCTTCCCTGTGTGAGTTCTCTGATGTCTATTAAGACTCCCATTCTGGTTAAAACATTTCCCACATTCTGAACATGAAAATGGCTTCTTCCCTGTGTGGGTTCTCTGGTGGATATCAAGATGCTCTTTCCGTCTAAAAGATTTCTGACATTCTGAACATGAAAATGGTTTCTCCCCTGTGTGAGTTCTCTTGTGCTTAACAAAATGTGATTTCTGGTTAAAAGATTTTCCACACTTGGAACAAGAAAACCTATTCTCTGATATCTGAATTGTTTGATTTTCAAGAAAAGACTTTTCAAGGGGAAAACTATTCCCATATTCTGAACGTGAAAATGGCTTCTTTGCTTTAGGAGCAGTTAGTTTTTTAATACTTATTTTGTGACTTTGATTTTCCTCAGTAGTTGGTAATGAATCAGAAAACAGGACCTGTTTCAATGGATCAGATGATTGATCTTTGCTGTGAATGGATGATGGTATATCTGGAGTAATGGCAGTCACTTCACTTGTATCCAGTGGGATCTCAAGGTCATCTGATTTAAAAATTGAAGATGTCAGCTGTCCCTCTGATCTCCTGGTACAGTCATCTTCTAAAAGTAAAACCAATTATTTTTGAATAACATATCCTTGAAATTTATATTTTTGAACATTTCTACTTAAACTGTCTGTAAAAACGACAATATCAAAAGACAGACCAGCACATCCAAACAGAAAACAGGTGTGAACAGGTGCTTACTAAAGGGTATGCCACACTAAGCGAGATCGCTAATGAGATCGCTACTGCGTCACCATTTATGACGCAGTAGCGATCTCGTTAGCTACTTAGCTGTGTGATTCCAAACACATCTCATCAGCGATCTGTGATTCCAAACACATCTCATCCGCGATCTGTATAACGACCTCTGCGGTCGTTGGGAAAACCTAGTCCCACCTGTGACGCTGGTGAAGTCGTTCATAAAGGGTGTCACACTCAGCGATTCAGGCTCACCAGCGGGACACCAACGACCAAGTAACGGCTCAGAACGTTCATGAGCGATCAACGACATCTCAGCAGGGGCCACATCGCTGCTACATGTCACACACAGCTAAAGTCGCTAACGAGATCGCTACTGCGTCATAAATGGTGGGATCTCGCTAGCGGTCTCGCTTAGTGTGACATACCCTTAAGAGTAGCCATCTCCATACATAACAAAAAAAGTAGCACTCTGTAGCAATATAGCATGGAAACATGAAATATATGAAATTTGAATTGCATTACTGCTGTAGTAAATTAGAAAAATTAAGAATACTGAGCGCAGAAATTGTCCAATTTATGTGTACCCAGCATCCACGTTAAGGCGATTCTCGCTGCTGGGAACCTGCCTGTGTGAATCCTCTCTTGGGCTAAAGCCTACATTTATATGGGAAGGTAGGATCCTGATGTAATTAAAAACGCCTGAGGCTGAGGGGTCAGATCAGTCAGAGCCTAAGTATAGTAATATCAAAAGACTGACGGGCACATCCAAACCGAATTCCACCACAAATCATACAAAATGAAAAACTTCCCCAACAAACCACTTGTATGAGGAGAGAGCTGCAACACTAAACTGAAGCTGCACCAGAAGAGTAGAGAAAACATTAGTGCCCCCATTTCAGGAGAGATTGTGCAGTAATCTGAATTAATTAGGATTGAAAACATAATGGAATTTATGACGTGGAGTGAATCCATGAAACCAGGGCTGGAGCCATGCCAACACATCTCCTGCAGGCGTGAATAAATGTATATTACATCCATCAGCCACGCACAGCTTAGAGATATACAGTAGTGTTCAAAATAATAGCAGTCCAATATGACTAACCAGATTAACCCCTTCGCGACATGCGCCGTACTAGTACTGCTCTGTGGGAGGTGCATTCGTGCCGAGAGCAGTACTAGTACAGCGCCACTATTTCCGATCACCGCGCTGCATCGTGCGGTGACTGGGATAAGATGACTGCTGTCACTAACAGCAGACCATCCCTGCACATCACCCCGGGGGGCTGCACTGCACCTCCCGCATCGGCGATCGCTGTGATTGGCTGGTCAGAATTGTTCTGTCTGCTGTGTGACTCATCTGTGATCACAGCAGCACCTCCCCCAACCCTGTTTCAGGTCCCCCCCTCCTCCCTCCACATTGAATTTTTAGCGTCCTGCACAAAGCATTCATGCTCTTCCTGTGTCCGCAGCGCTCTGATCAGTATCGCTGCTGTTAAGATACTACGCCACGGGAGTTTTTCTGTTTTTAGCTAGATAGTGTAGCGGACGTCGCAGTCTAAGCAACATCCGATTTTTTTTTTTGAAAAAAATAATAGTAGTAGTTAGTACAGTGTAGTATTAGATGTAGCAAAGTAGCGTAGCCGGCGTCACAGTGTTAGTGACAACCAATCTACTTTCAGAGAAAAAAAAAATCGTACAGAGTAGTTTTATATGTAGCGTGTTAGTATAGCCGGCTGCAGTGTTCGGTGACGTCCGATCTTGTTTTAGAGAAAAAAAAACATATAGAGTAGTTTTATAGGTAGGGAGGTAGCGGCTTTATTTTGCATAAAATAAACCTACTATGGTAATTTCTAGTGCATTAAGGTACTGCCACACTAAACAATCCCGCTAGCGATCTCGTTAGCGTTGCATACTAATGAGATCGCTAGCGGGATCGTTTCTATATTGCTAAATGCGGCCACATTTAGCGATATAGTTAACGACGCTATCGCCGTTAGCGATCTTCTTAACGACTTTAGCGGTACAAAAGTACCGCTAAATCGCTAAGAAAAGGTGCCACACAGCGATAAGATACTTACCCAGCGGGAGCGCCAGCGATGAAATAGGGTCCGGAGCGATTCCAGCGACGAGCGAGATCACAGCAGGAAGCTCGTCGCTGGAAGCTGCCGCACTGAACAATATCGCTAACGGGATCGCTAAATAGTGACGTTTTTTAGCGATCTCGTTAGCGATATTGTTTAGTGTGGCATACCCTTTAGGGCAGTGTTCCTCATCTTCAGTCCTCAAGGCCCACCAACAGGTCATGTTTTCAGGATTTCCTTTGTATTTCACATATGATGCAATTATCACCTGTGCAATACTAAGGAAATCCTGAAAACATGACCTGTTGGTGGGCCTTGAGGATTGGAGTTGGGGAACCGTGCATTAGGAGAGGGTGCGTCACATTGTTGGTGACGTCTGTTTTTCTTTTGTAAAAAAAAAAAAAAGAATTATTTGAGTCAGGTAAATTTATAGTGTGAGGGCATTAGTGTAGTGAACATCTGTATTTTTTTATACAAACTTATTTTTTTACATCTGATTTTTCCTTTCATGTTTTTCTTGCTTCCTCTACATTTTTTCTCTGTTTATTTATAATAAATAGTACCCTATACACAGCATATTCCTCCTCCTCCTCATCTAGTGAGGAAGGACCCCCAAGCAAGGCGCCCAAGGACCCAGGTGACTCCTGCAGCACTCGACCCCTAATGGATTGCACCCCCCGAAAATTATCAGCCCGTCATTCCGGATTTCATCGGCGGCTCAGGAATCCAGTTTGACACCTCCGGCCTCACTGACATTGACTTCTTCAAATTCTTTTTCAGCAAGGAACGAATAAATGTTATGGTGGCCCAGACAAACCTGTTTGCCCATCAATTTTACACCCAAAATCCCACATCATCATACGCTAGATGGACCCCTGTAAATGCAGGAGAGGTGATGACATTTTGGGGAATTGTGCTACATATGGGCATAGTCAGAAAACCAGAGCTTCGGTAATACTGGAGCACTGATATTCTCTACAGCACAGATATTCCGCATGGCCATGACAAGGACACGATTTGAAGAGATCCAAAAATGTTTGCATTATAGTGATAATGCGCAGTGTCCTCCCCGAGAAGATCTGAACTTTGATCGTCTATATAAGATTCAGCCAGTGGTTGAACGCTTCAGCAGAAATTTTGCTGAGGCTTATGTAGTGACCAGAAAAACCATTATTAATGTATGTTATATGTCATATGGTAAGTGTGTTCTCTATTTCTTACATGATTACAATTATGATACTGGCACCTTGTTTTGCCTTGGGAGGAGGTAAATTATTTAATATTATGCTGCCCTCTCCTGCCTTGTTTTGGTATTACAATTTGTAGTACTATGCTGCCCTCTGCTGCCTTAGTTTGGCATTGCAACTTGTTTTTTTGATTTGAAACAAGTGGCAGGTGGAGGTGGCGCGAGACTGAAAACAGGGAGTTACGAGCGGAAATAGGGGCTCCTCGTTTGGGACCAGCGGGAGGTACAAATAGCACCCGATTCAGAGTGCCCTGCGTTTGCCAGCGATAGAGTGCTGAGACTGCAGAACTGCACAGCAGATTTCCTGGATACTCTGATCCAATTAAGGTCGGTTGATCCTTCCCCTACTGGCAGCACAGTTAGTCTAATGGAAATTTACTTCCATCCTCCCAAGGCCGGGACTGAGAAAAGGCTTTAATAGTCACAGTGAGTAAAAAAAAGTATATCTGCTGCTCATGACTTATGTTGGAAAATATAAGAAGTGTTACTAATCTACAGTAAAGTTCAGCTTTCAAGATTGCACAGGACCCCCGATGTATGATTCTTTTGTCCGCGGACTCACACCTTGCGGGCATCAACATAACTCACAGTCTCATATACCAGTCATCTCCACTTTTATAATTGCCACCTAACCTAGGGATTGTTAGAGCCATCGGAGTCACCGTGACTGAACCATCCTCTGAGATACTAGGCTCTGCATCTCACAAGGCGGTGTGACAAATTATGGCGTCACAAACAGGCCATAATTTTAATTTGTCGCACCGCCTTGTGAGATGCAGAGCCTAGTATCTCGGAGGATGGTTCAGTCACGGTGACTGATGGCTCTAACAATCCCTAGGTTAGGTGACAATTATACACTGTGTTCCAAATTATTATGCAAAAATTGTTTAGGAGTGATAAGGTAAGAATTTTTTTGTTTGTCAGTTAAACTCATTGATGGTGATGTGTGTCAGGGCTCTTTATATCACTGTAAGCAATTGCAGACACCTGTGCTAATTAGTTTGGCAGGTGTGTCCAATGAAAGGCAAGACTACTTAAGAAGGCTGTCCCACATTATTAAGCAGCCTACATTTTCTGCCAAAATGGGAAAAAGGATGTGTCGGCTGCTGAGAAGCAACAAATTGTGGAGTGTTTAGGTCAAGGCATGACTACAATCAACATTGCCAAGACACTTCATCGTGATCATCGCACAATCAAGAAATATGTAGCTGATTCACAGTACACACGTGTGCGTGCTGATAAGGGAAAATTGAGGACGCTTTCCTACAGGTAATTACGTCAGGTTAAAAGAGCAGCGGCAAAAAAGCCTTGTCATAGCAGAAGACAAGTTTTTGAAGCTGCTGGTGCCTCCAACGTCCCCCGAACAACAAGATGCAGGGTCCTTCAGAGGTTTGCAGCTGTGCGTAAGCCATCCTGTCGACCTCCTCTATCCACTGCACACAAGCAGAAACGGCTCCAGTGGGCCAAACAATACATGAAGAATGACTTCAAAACTGTTTGTTCACCGATGGGTGCCGTGCAACGCTCGATGGTCCAGATGGATGGAGTGGAGGATGGCTGGTTGATGGACACCCCATGCAAACACGGCTACGGCGCCAACAAGGAGGAGGTGGAGTAATGTTTTGGGCTGGAATCATGGGAAGAGAGATTGTCGGCCCCTTTAGGATCCCTGAAGGGGTAAAGATGAACTCCATAGTGTCTGTTGAGTTTCTCAAACAGCACTTCCTGCCATGGTTCAAGAAGAAGAAGAACCGTGCATTCCGCAGCAAGATCATTTTCATGCATGATAATGCACCGTCTCATGCTGCACATAACACATCTGCATCTCTGGCTGCTATGGGCATAAAAGGGGACAAACTTATGGTGTGGCCCCCATGCTCCCCTGACCTCAACCCCATTGAGAACCTCTGGAGCATCATCAAAAGGAGTGTCTTTGATGGCGGGAGGCAGTTCACATCTAAGCAATAGCTCTGGGAGGGTATTCTGTCCTCATGCAAAACAATTGAAGCAGAAACCATCCAAAACCTGACAAATTCAATGGACGAGAGAGTTCAGAAGCTCCTTTCGAACAAGGGGTCCTATGTGCAAATGTAACATCACCTAGAATAAAGTTTTGAGTTGAAAACTGTTTGATTTCAGTTTGTAATAACCTGCTAATGCTTATAATTTCAAAAATGACCATTTTTTTGTTCTTTAAAATGAAAAGGTTGAAAACTCTGCTGTGCATAATAATTTGGAACATTCATTTTGAGTGCAGTTTGAGTGTTTTATTTTTTAAAAAATATACTGTTATCATTAGGCAGTTTGTACAAAAACCTTTCAATTGTACTCTAATAGTTATTTGACTGGAAAATTACAATGACTGCAATTCACATAGGTAATTTGGGAAAATCGGAGAAAATATTATTTGCATAATAATTTGGAACACAGTGTAAAGGGGAAGATGACGGATATATGAGACTGTGAGTTATGTTGATGCCTGCAAGGTGTGAGGCCACGGACAAAAGAATCATAAACCGAGGGACCTGTGCAAACTTGAAAGCTGAGGTTTACTGAAGATTGGTAACATTTCTGATATTTTCCAACATAAGTCATGAGTAGCAGATATACTTTTTCTTACACACTGCGACTATCAAAGACTTTTCTTGGTCCCGGCCTTGGAAGGATGGCAGTAAATTTCCATTAGACTAACTGTGCTGCGGGTAGGGGGAAGGATTAACCGACCTTAATCGAATCAGGGTATCCAGGAAATCTGCTGTGCAGTTCAGCAGTCTCAGCACTCTGTCGCTGGAAAACGCAGGGCACTCTGAATCGGGTGCTATTTGTACTTCCCGCTGAACCCAAATGAGGAGCCCCAATTTCCTACCTCCTCTCACCACGGGACCCACTCGCAACTCCCCGTTTTCAGTCTCACGCCACCTCCAACTGCCACTTGTTTCAAATCAGAAAAACAAGTTGCAATGCCAAACTAAGGCAGCAGAGGGCAGCATAGTACTACAAATTGTAATACCAAAACAAGGCAGGAGAGGGCAGCATAATATTAAATAATTTACCTCCTCCCAAGGCAAAACAAGGAGCCGGTATCATAATTGTAATCATGTAAGAAATAGAGAACACACTTACCATATGACATATAACATACATTAATAATGATTTTTCTGGTCACTACATATACCCCTCTAGTTTAAACAGAGCCGTCCCCGGCGTTTGCCACCATATATTTTATAAAATAATACAGGTCAACGTCTAGTTTGAACCAAAGTGCTTTTATAATCACAATTCCCAAACATCGGGGTGTGACACCAGTGTCTACACCCCCCCGGTACGGGGTGTAGATTGGTAACTGAGCAACATGTGAGTTGCAGTGGGGCGCTAAGTGAGGGCAGAACCCCTGTCTATAGCAATTCTATGGGGTCCATACACTTACACACCCTAGAGCAGGGGTCCTCAAACTACAGCCTGCATGCAGCCCGCCAAGGACATTTATCCGGTCTGTCTCAAGGGGCCCCGAGCAGCTGTTCCTCCTACCTCAGCTACACCGGCCCCTGGGCTCAGCCTACATTGAACTTCACTACAGTTCAATGCTGGTGGGCGTTGTAATCGCGGGTGGAACAACGAGGCGGCGGGGAAAGGCAATGCGCTCCCACTCCGGAAGACTTGCGGCTCTCCGTATGCAGCACAGACGACGCGATTGTCATCACGCGGCCTGATGATGTCACGCCGCCTGTGCCAGAAAAAGACATAGTCGAGCGGGCACCTCTTCAGAGCAGCGGGGGACAAAGGTGAGTACTGGTATATTTTTTTTACTGCCGGGTGCGGTCTATCATGCCTATTGGGGACATTTACCTGTCTATTAGGGACCTATGCTGCCTATTGGGGACATTAACCTGTCTACTGGGGACCTATGCTGCCTATTGGGGACTTTTACCTGCCTACTGGGGACCTATGCTGCCTATTGGTTACATTTACCTGACTATTGGGGACATGTACCTGCCGACTGGGAACCTATGCTGCCTATTGGGTACATTTACCTCCCTACTGGGGACCTATGCTGCCTATTGTGGACATTTACCTGCCTATTGGGGACATTTAACTGCCTACTGGGGACCTATGCTGCCTATTGGGGACATTTACCTGCCTATTGGGGACATATGCTGCCTATTGTGGACATTTACCTGCCTATTGGAGACCTATGCTGCCTATTGGGACATTTACCTTGCCTATTGGGGACTTTTACCTGCCTACTGGGGACCTATGCTGCCTATTGGTTACATTTACCTGACTATTGGGGACATGTACCTGCCGACTGGGAACCTATGCTGCCTATTGGGTACATTTACCTCCCTACTGGGGACCTATGCTGCCTATTGTGGACATTTACCTGCCTATTGGGGACATATGCTGCCTATTGGGGACATTTACCTGCCTATTGGGACCTATGCTGCCTATTGGGGACATTTACCTGCCTACTGGGGACCTATGCTGCCTATTGGGGACATTTACCAGTCTACTGGGGACCTATGCTGCCTATTGTGGACATTTACCAGCCTATTGGGAACATATGCTGCCTGTTGTGGACATTTACCTGCCTATTGGGGACCTATGCTGCCTATTGGGAACATTTACCTGCCTACTGGGGACATTTGCCTGCCTACTGGGGACCTACGCTGCCTATTGGGGACATTTACCTGCCTATTGGGGACCTATGCTGCCTATTGGGGACATTTACCTGCCTATTGGGGACCTATGCTGCCTATTGGGGACATTTACCTGCCTATTGGGGACCTATGCTGCCTATTGGAGACATTTAACTGCCTATTGGGGACTATCGCATCACACCAGTCTGAGCCTGAGGTGAAAGTGGAGTTCCACCAATATGGGCACTGGTGAGGCTGGAATTATATGGACTGGCAAGGCTGCATTGATCAGACAGCATTGATGAGCAGTGCAGTCTGTATGACTCTGTGGGCAGTTTTATTGCTGGTAGATTGTTTTTGTAGCGCTGTATATATATCGGTATTTTGTATATTGTAATATTGTGTTTGTTCCGGTTTTGTTTTTTTACTTCAAACTGAGATCTGTGCAGTGAGCATAGGAATGTTAATTTTTTTTAACTATATTCCGGCCCTCCAATGGTCTGAGGAATGGCGAACTGGCCCCCTGTGTAAAAAGTTTAAGGACCCCTGCCCTAGAGGGACATCGCTATTGATGAATTTCTGGGTCATTTCAAGGTGAGGCTAAAATTCCAACAATACCTGCCCAGTAAGAGATCCAGGTACGGCATAAAGCTGTACAAACTGTGCGAGAGGACCTCAGGGTACACCCACAGATTTAGGGTCTACGAGGGGAAGGACACCCAGATTAACCCTCTGAATGCCCCCCGTCCTGGGGGTGAGTAGGAAAATTGTGTGGGAATTGCGCACCACTGCTGGATAAGGGTTATCACTAAGGGTTATCACCTCTACATTGATAACTTTTACACCAGCATCCCGCTCTTCAAGACCCTCTCTGCCAGAGGTACAGTTGAATGTGCCACCATGCGAAAAAATTATCGAGGTCTCCCTAAATCGCTAATTGGGCAAACGCTGAGAAAAGGTGAAAGCAGAGCCCAATGCAGCGACAACATGCTGGTGGTCAAGTATAAGGACAAAAGGGATGTCCTCTTCTTGACCACCATGCAAAGTGAGAACAGCTCCCTTGTCACTGTTCATGAGACCACAGCACAAGTCCCAAAGCCAGATTGTGTCTTGGATTACAATTGGTACATGGGGTGTAGATCTCTCAGATCAGGTCCTCAAACCATACAGTGCCATGTGAAAAGCTAAAGAATGGTACAAAAAATTGGCCGTGCACATTGTACAGATACAGATGGCACTGTACAATGCTTTTGTGCTGTTCTGATCTGCAGGCAATACGGGGACCTATCTTCATTTTCAGGAGGTAGTTATCAAGGCCCTAATGTTTGCACTCAGGAAGGTGAGGGTCCCAGTAGTTCTTAAACTGATAGTGCCAGTATTGTCCCAGGATCAACATTTCCCAGGACCGGTTCCCCAAACAGCGAGGACAGGACGGTCACAAAAACGGTGCAGAGTATGCTCCAAGAGGGGAATCCGAAAGGACACAACTTACCTGTTGTGAATATGTTAGAAATGAGTTCTGAGCAGAAGCTCCCTCTGGTGGTTGCAGACAGTGCTGAACCATTTAGTGAAGATTGGCAATCAGGAGTTACAGACTGGTCCTATATAAGGGAGGTTCCCTCCCATCAGGGTTGCCGGTGATCAATTGTTCTTGTCTCAACTGTGGTTCCTGGTTCACTTGGAAGCTTGCTGAGTCTTGCCTCTTCTCCTGCTCTCAGATAAGAAATTTTCTGTTATTTTTGTGCTTGCTTTTTGCATTGTTTCCTGCACTTTTGTGGAGGTCAGCCAGGTCCCCTCCGGGGCTTGTGCTCCTCTCAGTTTGTCTGAGCCACTGTTTGTTCATTTGCCTTTTCCAGTTTTTTCAGTGGCTGGGGCTTAGTTTTGTTACACCAGAGAACTAATTTAGGTGGTAGAGGTCGTGTGATCTCAGGTGTTTTTGCAATTAGTAGAGTTGGTATTTTTTAGGGTTTTTTGGGATTGCAGTAAGTGTCCTTCCTATCCTTTTCTGTCTAGGAAGATTGGGCACCAACGTTTGCTCATACTGTTTTCTGTCTGTGTCTGTATTTCCTCTTGTCTAACCGCCATTACATGTTTGGGGGCTTCCTATGTTCTTTGGGGATCTGCTCCGGGGCAGATAGCTTTCCTCTTTCTATCTTTAGGTGTAGTTAACCTCTCAGGCTGTGACGAGGCGTCTAGGACCAACGTAGGTACGCTCCACGGCTGCCTTAAGTTGTGGTGGTTAGTCAGGGTACTACAATCCAGTAGATTCCAACCTCTCTGGTGTATTGCCGTTTTTGCTTGCTCTCCTCAGCTACCAAAACAAAACAGTATCACCGGCCATACTGAAAATTACATGGTACTCAGAGAAGGGAAAAATAGTATGGAAAGAAAAAAGTTGTCAGAGTTGTCAGAGATTTTTTTTTTCTGTTTGTTGCATTTTTTTTCCTCTTTTTCTCTGGGTGCTGAGGAGGATTTTTTTTTTCTCTCAATGTAGTTTGCACAGTTGTCTGGCCGTGTGGATCAGCTTGCCACTGAAGTTCGGAGTATTGCTACCTATCTTGCAGGGTTGCCGGTTGTGGAACCTAGGATCCCCATGCCAGATTTGTTTTTGGGGGATCGAGCTAAATTTCTGAATTTCAAAAATAACTGTAAGTTGTTTGTTGCCTTTAAACCTAAGTCCTCAGGGAACGCAGCACAGCAGGTTCAAATTGTCATCTCTCTCCTGCGCGGCGATCCTCAGGATTGGGCTTTTTCCCTGACACCTGGGGACCCTGTTTTGAGTAATGTTGATGCATTTTTTCTGGCTCTGGGGTTATTGTACGATGAACCTAATGTCACTGATCAAGCTGAAAAAACCTTGTTGGCATTAAATCAGGGGCTTGAGGACGCTGAGTTGTACTGTCAGAAATTCCGAAAGTGGGCAGTCCTGACTAAATGGAATGACGATGCTTTGGCAGCCATTTTCCGGAAGGGTCTGTCAGAGAATGTAAAGGATGTTATGGTGGGTTTTCCTGCTCCCTCTGGTCTCAATGATTCTGTCATTAGCGATTCAAATTGACAGACGTTTGCGTGAGCGTAGAGGTATGCGTGGAATAGTGTTGCCTTGTGAACCAGCTTCTGAACCCATGCAGTGTGATGGAGTGGTTTCTGGGGCACAGCGTCATGAGTTTCGAAAACGCAATGGGTTATGTTTCTACTGTGGTGACGCCTCTCATGCTATTTCAGTCTGCCCTAAGCGGGGAAGACGTTTTGCATGCTCAGTTGTCTTGGGTAGTGTTCAGACTAAATTTCTGTTGACTGTTACCCTGATTTTCTCCCTGTACACATTTTATGCTCAGGCTTTTGTTGATTCGGGAGCAGCTATTAACCTGATGGATTTTGATTTTGCTAAACATTGTGGGTTTCCCTTGATACCCTACGAAAGTCTATTCCCCTACTGGGGATTGATTCTACCCCTTTGGCTGAGAATAAACCCCAGTTCACTACTCAGGTGATAATGAGGGTTGAACCTGATCATCAGGAGAGTTGCAAATTTTTGGTGCTGTATAATCTGCATGACATTATTGTACTAGGTTTCCCTTGGTTGCAGTCTCATAATCCTGTTTTGGATTGGAAATCTGTGTCTGTAACCAGTTGGGGCTGCAAATGTGTTAATGCCAACACTCCTGTTTTTTCTGCCTCTCCCCAGGTTCAAGATGTGCCTGACTTTTTGACTGATTTTTCTGATGTGTTTAGCGAAAGTAAATCTGCATCCTTGCCCCCCCATAGGAGCTATGACTGCGCTATTGAATTAGTGCCTGGTAGTAAATTCCCTAAAGGTCGCTTTTTTAGCTTGTCTGTACCGGAACATGACGCTATGCGGTCTTATATCAAGGAGTCATTGGAGAAGGGTCATATCAGACCATCCTCTTCACCCTTGGGTGCCGTTTTTTTCTTTGTGGCCAAAAAGGATGGTTCATTAAGGCCGTGTATTGATTATCGTCTCTTGAACAATATCACTGTGAAATATCAATATCCGTTACCCTTGATTTCTGACCTGTTTTCCAGGGTGAAACGTGCTACTTGGTTTACCAAGCTTGACCTCAGGGGGGCGTATAACCTTATTCGCATTAAGCACGGGGATGAATGGAAGACGGCGTTTAATATCCCAGAGGGGCATTTTGAGTACCTAGTGATGCCCTTTGGGCTCACTAATGCTCCTTCCGTCTTCCAGTCCTCCATGAATGACATTTTCAGGGATTTTGTGGATAAATTTCTGATTGTTTATTTGGATGATATCTTGATTTTTTCCAATGACTGGGACTCTCATGTGAAACATGTTCGAACTGTGTTCCAGACTTTGAGAGAGAATGCTCTGTATGTGAAGGGATCAAAGTGTCTTTTTGGCGTACAGAGGATCTAATTTCTGGGATTCATTTTGTCCCCATCTGTTATTGAAATGGACCCGGTCAAGGTTCAGGCCATCTGTGATTGGGTCCAACCTACTTCATTAAAGGCTCTTCAGAGATTCTTGGGTTTTGCCAATTTTTATCGTAAATTTATTGGTAATTTCTCTGTTATTGTTAAACCATTGACTGATTTGACAAAAAAGGGTTCTGATGTGGTGAATTGGCCTCCTGAGGCAGTCTCTGCGTTTCAGGAACTTAAGCAGTGATTCACTTCTGCTCCTGTTCTACGACAGCCTGATGTTTCTCTGCCATTTCAGGTGGAGGTTGATGCCTCTGAAATTGGGGCAGGTGCCGTTTTGTCCCAAAGAGATCCAGAGACCTCTAAAAGTAACCATTGTGCCTTTTTCTCTCGAAAATTTTCTCCAACTGAACGTAATTATGACTTGGGTAATCGGGAGTTATTGGCCATGAAGTGGGCTTTTGAAGAGTGGAGACATTGGCTGGAGGGAGCCAAACATCAGGTGGTGGGCCTCACGGACCATAAGAATCTGGTTTATCTGGAATCAGCCAAGCGACTTAATCCTAGACAGGCCAGGTGGGCCTTGTTTTTCACACGTTTTAATTTTGTGGTTTCCTTTCTTCCTGGCACTAAGAATGTTAAGGCGGATGCCCTCTCGAGGAGTTTCCTTGCGGACTCTCCTGAGTTATATGATCCTGCTGTTATTTTGAAAGAGGGTGTAGTTCTTTCCGCTATCTCGCCCAATTTGAGACTGGCTCTGGAAGGGTGTCAGGAGGATAAACCCGAGCGCTGCCCTATTGGGAAATTGTTTGTCCCAGACCGGTGGAAAAAGAGTGTGATGTCTGAGATTCATTGTTCCGCGTTGGCCGGTCATCCCGGAATTTTTGGTACCAGAGACTTGGTTAGTCGGCCCTTTTGGTGGCCTACTTTGTCTCGTGACTAGGGTTGAGCATTCCGATACTGCAAATATCGGGTATCGGCCGATATTGGCTGTATCGGAATTCCAATATTTTCGTCATATCGGATACCGGAATCGGGATTGTCACTGTCACTGTCAGTGTCCGTCGGTCGGGTCTGTCAGGAGTCAGCGGCACTTACCTGGCAGAAGATCTCCGGCGGTCACGGGCTGGACTGCTTCATGGCCGCAATCTTCTTTCCCCGGCGGTCACATGCAGTTTCTCGCGATAACTGCAGTGACTGCTGGGTAATCCTGGCCGTAAAGCAGTCAGTCCGATGACGTCACCGCCGGGGAAGCAGGTAATCAGCTGTGCTGCGTTGCGATGACAGGCTCTGCCTGTCATTGCGATGTAGCAGAGCTGGATCGTCGTGGGACTGTCGTTATGGACTGCGTCGGACAGGTGGTATACTGTTGGTTTGTTTTTTTTCTTTTTTTACAGGAGATCGATGGCGTCGCAGGAATGAGAGTATAATAAAATTAATGAAAACTGTGTTGTCTCTTTTATTTCATTAAAAGACTTTTTTCTTGCTGTGTCTTTTTTTTAAACATTTAAAAACTTTGGGATTAATAATGGATCGGTGTCTTATTGACACCTCTCCATTATTAACCGGGCTTATTGTCACCGTGCAATCAACGGTGACATTAACCCCTTATTACCCCGCTTGCCACCGCTACAGGGCAAGTGGGAAGAGCCGGGTAAAGTGCCACAATTGGCACATCTTTTGATGCGCCAAATGTGGGGCTGCTGTAGCCTGGTATTATCAGGCTGTTGAGGGCCAAAATCCATGGGCCTTGACAGTCTTTTAATACCAGGCCGCAGCAGTCTGCATTTTACTTGGCTGGTTAACAAAAATAGGGGGGATCCCCACGCCATTTTTTTTTCGAGGGGATCCCTATTTTTGTTAACCAGCCAAGCTAAGCAGACTGCTGTGGCCTGGTATTATCAGGCTGGCAAGGTCCATGGATATTGGATCCTTACCAGCCTGAAAAACCAGGCCTCAGCGGTCTGCTTCATCTGGCTGGTTAACAAAAATAGGGGGGACCCCACGCCAATTTTTTTCGAGGGGATCCCCTATTTTTGTTAATCAGCCAAGATATGCAGACTGCTGTGGCCTGGTATTATCAGGCTGGCAAGGTCCATGGATCTTGGCTCCTTAACAGCCTGAAAATCCAGGCCTCAGCGGTCTGCTTCATCTGGCTGGTTAACAAAAATAGGGGGGACCCCACGCCAATTTTTTTCGAGGGGATCCCCTATTTTTGTTAATCAGCCAAGATATGCAGACTGCTGTGGCCTGGTATTATCAGGCTGGCAAGGTCCATGGATCTTGGCTCCTTAACAGCCTGAAAATCCAGGCCTCAGCGGTCTGCTTCATCTGGCTGGTTAACAAAAATAGGGGGGACCCCACGCCATTTTTTTTTCGAAGGGAACCCCTATTTTTGTTAATCAGTTCCCTCTGACGTCACTGATTGTGTCCCTGGCTGACCTGAAGTGAAAGTGGAAAGCAATCAATTAAGCTTTCCACTTAAGGGCCCGTCTCACATAGCGATATCGCTACCAAGATCGCTGCTGAGTCACTAGTTTTGTGACGCAGCAGCGAGCTCACCAGCGATATCGCTGTGTGTGACATTCAGCGACGATCAGCCCCCCTGCCGGGTATCGCTGATCGTCGCTGAAATGTCAGGACCTTTTTTTGATCGCTGGTTTCCCGCTGACAGGCACGCATCGCTGCGTGTGACAGGCGGGAGACCAGCGATCCGCTGGTAACCAAGGTACACAGCGGGTTTCCAGGCGCGGGGCTGTGCCTAGAAACCCGCTGTGTACCTTGGATACCAGCGCCCTGATGCAGGGAGCTGGTATCCAAGGTACACAGCGGGTTTCCAAGCGCTGCGCGGTGCCTGGAAACCCGCTGTGTACCTTGGTTACCAGCAAATCGCTGGTCTCCCGCCTGTCACACGCAGCGATGCGTGCCTGTCAGAGGGAAACCAGATCAAAAAAAGGTCCTGACATTTCTGCGACGATCAGCGATACCCGGCAGGGGGGCTGATCGTCGCTGAATGTCACACACAGCGATATCGCTGGTGAGCTCGCTGCTGCGTCACAAAACTAGTGACTCAGCAGCGATCTCGGTAGCGATATCGCTATGTGAGACGGGCCCTTAACCCCTCTCTGACATTAGACGTACTATCCCGTCCATAAAACCCGTGCCATTCTGACCATGGACGGGATAGTACGTCATAGCCGATTAGCTGCGCTCCCGTGACACCCGTGACTGTGTGTCAGGAGCGGTCACGGACCGCTCCCGGCACATTAACCCCTTGCACACCGCGATCAAACATGATCGCGGTGTACTGGGGGCACAGGGGAGGATCGCGCAGGGTGGGGGCTCCCTGCGCGCCCCCCTGAGACCCTCAGACCAGCGCGATGTGATCGCGCTGCTCTGAGGGCTTCCTCCCTCCCAGGACCCGAATCCAAGATGGCGCTGGGGTCCTGGAGGGAGGCAGCTTCCTCAGTGCCTGCCGAGAGCAGGCATGAGGAAGCGTCCTGCACTGCCTGTCACATCGCTGGTGTGACAGAGTGCTGTGCACACTGTCACACCAGCGATCTGATGAAATACAGTGATGTCCCACCCTGGGACAAAGTAAAAAAGTAAAAAAAAGTAAAAATAAACATGTGTAAAAAAAAATCCAAAATAAAAAAAAAAAAAAAATATTCCCCAATAAATTCATTACTTATTGTAAATAAAAAAAATAAAACAATAAAAGTACACATATATGGTATCGCCGCGTCCGTAACGACCCCCCCTATAAAACTGTCCCACTAGTTAACCCCTTTTGTGAACCCCTTAAAAAATAAAAAATAAAAACGAAGCAAAACATCAGTGCTTTATCATCATACCGCTGAACAAAAAGTGGAATAACACGCGATCAAAAAGACCGATATAAATAAACATGGTACCGCTGAAAACGTCATCTTGTCCCGCAAAAAACGAGCCGTCACACAGCATCATCAGCAAAAAAATAAAAAAGTTATAGCTCGCAGAATAAAGCGATGCAAAAATAATTATTTTTTTATATAAAATTGTTTTTATTCTATAAAAGCGCCAAAACATAAAAAAATTATATAAATGAGGTATCGCCATAATCGTACTGACCCGAAGAATAAAACTGCTTTATCGATTTTACCACACGCGGAACAATAAAAACGCCTCACCCAAAAGAAATTCATGAATTGCTGATTTTTGTTCATTCTAACCTCCCAAAAATCGAAATAAAAAGCGATCAAAAAATGTCACGTGCTCAAAAATGGTACCAATAAAAGCGTCAACTCGTCCCGCAAAAATTAAGACCTCACATGACATTGTGGGCCAAAATATGCAAAAATTATAGCTCTCAAAATGTGGCGATGCAAAAAACTACTTTTTGCAATAAAAAGCGTCTTTTAGCGTGACAGCTGCCAATCATAAAAACCGCTATAAATAATAAATCAAACCCCCCTTTATCACCCCCTTAGTTAGGGAAAAATAATAAAATAAAAAAAATGTATTTATTTCCATTTTCCCATTAGGGTTAGGGTTAGGGTTTCGGCTAAAGTTAGGGTTAGGGTTGGCGCTAAAGTTAGGATTAGGGTTAGAGTTTGGATTAGGGTTAGGGTTGGGATTAGGGTTGGGACTAGGGTTAGGGGTGTGTTGGGGTTAGGGTTGGAGTTAGAATTGGGGGGTTTCCGCTGTTTAGGCACATCAGGGGCTCTCCAAATGTGACATGGCGTCTGATCTCCATTCCAGCCAATTCTGCTTTGAAAAAGTCAAACGGTGTTCCTTCACTTCTGAGCTCTGCCATGCGTCCAAACAGTAGTTTATCCCCACATATGGGGTATCAGCGTACTCTGGACCCCAAGAGTTATTGTGAAATTTGTCCTATTTCTTCTGTTACCCTTGGGAAAATAAAAAACTGGGGGCGAAAATATTATTTTTGTAAAAAAAATAAGATTTTTTTGTTTTTACGGCTGTACATTATAAACTTCTGTGAAGCACTTGGGGCTTCATAGCGCTCACCACACATCTAAATAAGTTCCTTGTGGGGTCTATTTTCCAAAATGGGGTCACTTGTTGGGGATTTCCACTGTTTAGGCGCATCAGGGGCTCTCCAAATGCGACATGACGCCCCCAGACCATTCCATCAAAGTCTGCAATCCAAAACGTCACTACTTCCCTTTCCGAGCCCTGACATGCGCCCATACAGTAGTTTTCTCCCACATATTGGGTATCAGCGTACTCAGGACAAATTGGACAACAACTTTTGGGGTCCAATTTCTCCTGTTACCCTTGTGAAAATAAAATATTGGGGGCGAAAAAATCATTTTTGTAAAAAAAAAAAGGATTTTTTATTTTTACGGCTGTGCGTTATAAACTTCTGTGAAGCACTTCGGGGTTCAAAGTGCTCACCACACATCTAGGTAAGTTCCTTGTGGGGTCTATTTTCCAAAATGGGGTCACTTGTGGGGGGTTTCCACTGTTTAGGCGCATCAGGGGCTCTCCAAATGCGACATGACGCCCCCAGACCATTCCATCAAAGTCTGCAATCCAAAACGTCATTACTTCCCTTTCCGAGCCCTGACATGCGCCCATACAGTAGTTTTCTCCCACATATTGGGTATCCGCGTACTCAGGACAAATTGGACAACAACTTTTGGGGTCCAATTTCTCCTGTTACCCTTGTGAAAATAAAATATTGGGGGCGAAAAAATCATTTTTGTAAAAAAAAAAAGGATTTTTTATTTTTACGGCTGTGCGTTATAAAACTTCTGTGAAGCACTTCGGGGTTCAAAGTGCTCACCACACATCTAGATAAGTTCCTTGTGGGGTCTATTTTCCAAAATGGGGTCACTTGTGGGGGGTTTCCACTGTTTAGGCGTATCAGGGGCTCTCCAAATGCGACATGACGCCCCCAGACCATTCCATCAAAGTCTGCAATCCAAAACGTCACTACTTCCCTTCCGAGCCCTGACGTGCACCCATACAGTAGTTTTCTCCTACATATTGGGTATCAGCGTACTCAGGACAAATTGGACAACAACTTTTGGGTTCCAGTTTCTTCTGTTACCCTTGTGAAAATAAAATATTGGGGGCGAAAAAATCATTTTTGTAAAAAAAAAAAAAGGATTTTTTATTTTAAGGCTGTACGTTATAAACTTTAGTGAAACACCTGGGGGTTCAAAGTTCTCACCACACATCTAGATAAGTTCCTTGAGGGGTCTAGTTTCCAAAATGGTGTCATTTGTGGGGGGTTTCCACTGTTTAGGCAGATCAGGAGCTCTCCAAACACGACATGGCGTCCAGCCAATTCTGCGTTGAAAAAGTGAGACGGCGCTCCTTCCCTTCCAAACTCTGCCATGCACCCAAACAGTGGTATACCCCCACATATGGGGTATCAGTGTACTCAGGACAAATTGCACAATAACTTTTGGAGTCTTGTTACCCTTGGAAAAATAAAAATTCGGGTGAAAAGATCATTTTTGTGGAAAAAAATATGATTTTTAAATTTTATGGCTCTACGTTATAAACTTGTGTGAAGCACTTGAGGGTTCAAATTGCTCACCAAAGATCTAGATAAGTTCCTTAGGGGGTCTAGTTTCCCAAATGGGGTCATTTGTGGGGGGTTTCCACTGTTTAGGCACATCAGGGGCTCTCCAAATGCAACATGGCATCCAATCTCAATTCCAGCCAATTTTGGTTGGAAAAAGTCAAATGGTGCTCCTTCCCTTCCGAGCTCTGCCGTGCGCCCAAACAGTGGTTCCCCCCCACATATGGGGCATCAGCGTACTCAGGACAAATTGGACAACAACTTATGTGGTCCAATTTCTCCTGATACCCTTGGGAAAATAAAAAAATAGTGACTAAAAGATAATTTTTGTGGGAAAAAAATAGGATTTTTTATTTTCATGCCCGGGCATTATAAACTTGTGTGAAGCACTTGGGGGTTCAAAGTGCTCACCAAAGATCTAGATAAGTTCCTTAGGGGGTCTAGTTTCCAAAATGGGGTCACTTGTGGGGGATTTCCACTGTTTAGGCTCATCTGGGGCACTGCAAACGGAACATGACCCCCATCAACGTCTGCATTCCAAAACGTTACTACTTCCTTTCCAAGCCCTGCCGTGCGCCCAAACAGTTTTCCACCCCCACATATGGGGTATCAGCGTACTCAGGACAAATTGGACAACAACTTTTGGGGTCCAATTTCCTTGGGAAAATTCAAAAATTTAGGACTAAAAAATCATTTTTGTGGAATTTTTTTTTTTTTTTTTTTCACACCCAGGCATTATAAACTTTTGTGAAACACTTGGGGGTTCAAAGTGCTCACAACAGATCTAGATAAGTTCCTTAGGGGGTCTAGTTTCCAAAATGGTGTCACTTGTGGGGGGTTTCCACTGTTTAGGCGCATCAGAGGTTCTCCAAGCGCGACATGGCGTCCAATCTCAACTCCAGCCAATTTTAGTTTGAAAAAGTCAAACGGCGCTACTTTCCTTACGAGCTCTGCCGTGTGCCCAAACAGTGGTTTTCCCCCACATATGGGGTATTAACGTACTCAGGAGAAATTGCATAACAACCTTATCTGTCCATTTTCTCCTTTTACCCTTGTGAAAATAAAAAAAAAGTTTGTAAAAGATCATTTTTGTGGCTAAAAAGTTAAATATTCATTTTTTCCTTCCACGTTGCTTTAGTTCCTGTGAAGGACCTGAAGGGTTAATAAACTTCTTGAATGTGGTTTTGAGTACCTTGAGGGGTGCAGTTTTTAGAATGGTGTCACTTTTGGGTATTTTCTGCTATATAGACCCCTCAAAGTGACTTCAAATATGAGGTGGTCCCTAAAAAAATGGCTTTGTAAATTTTGTTGTAAAAATGAGAAATCGCTGGTCAACTTTTAACCCTTATAACTTCCTAACAAAAAAAAATTTTGATTCCAAAATTGTGCTGATGTAAAGTAGACATGTGGGAAATGTTATTTCTTAACTATTTTGTGTTACATATTTCTCTGTTTTAAGGGAATAAAAATTCAAAGTTTGAAAATTGCTAAATTTTCAAAATTTTCGCCATATTTGCGTTTTTTTCAAAAATAAACGCAAGTTATATGGAAGAAATTTTACCACTAACATGAAGTACAGTATGTCACGAGAAAACAATCTCAGAATCGCGAAGATCCGTTGAAGCGTTCCAGAGTTATAACCTCATAAAGAGACAGTGGTCAGAATTGTAAAAATTGGCCCGGTCATTAACGTGCAAACCACCCTTGGGGGTGAAGGGGTTAAGCGATGTTACCCGCAGTGTCGCTGTACCAGATCGCTGCCTGAGCTGCCTGTTTGGCAGCTCAGCAGCGATCATGTAGCGATACACCAGCGATCCTGACAAGTGCATATCGTTGTCGGGATCGCTGGTGTATCGTTATGTGACACACAGCCTTTACTCTCCTGTCAGCCAGGAGAGGAACTCATTCATTTGGGGGTTTACTGTGAGGCTGCAGCAATAGCTGCGGTCCCTGCAGTAAACATTAACCCTTTCTGAAGGATTACACCGTGGGACCTGACTGTGCATGGGATAGGTAAGAATAATTTTGCTTTTTTATTTTATTTTTATTACAGGAAATGGTTTTTGCAGTAAAATAAAAGATGGTCAAAAACATGTGTCTTTATTTCATTAAAATGATTTTTAATTAAAGTGTGTGTGTTTTATTTTTATTTCATGCAATAGGATTAATAATTGATAGTTGTCTAATTGACAGCTCTCAATTATTAACCTTGCTTAAGGTCACCTTTCAATAGCAAGGTGGCTTTAACCCCATATTAAGCCATTCGCCACCGCTACAGGGCAATGGGAATAGACGGGCAAAGTGCCAGAAAGGGCGAATCTAATTATAGATTTGTCTTTCCTGGGGTGTCTGGGGGCAGATGTTAGTAGCCGGGGGGGGGGGCAAAAATAATGGTCCCTCTCTGGGCTATTATTATCTGCCCCCACTCACTGGCTTTGTCTGTCTGGTTGCGAAAATAGGGCGGGAGCCCACGCATTTTTTTTCAGCAATTTTACACCTCATATATATATATATATATACATGTCATTGAATTTGTGACACATATATATATATTTATATTTGTAGTTCATACACTTCTACATAGTATAATAGCCGCTAATTCAATTGCCGGCTTTTGTGAAAATGCAGAACCCGACATGAAATGACACTTGGTGTACATAGGGTTAACCATGTCTTTTCATGTCCTTTGCTATCTAATTTGCACAAACAATTAAATCAGTCTATCTGTGCAAAATTTCACACCTGTAGGGGTTAATTAAAGGTGTAAATTCGTAGCAAAAAAGTCCGTTTTTTTTACAACGAATTTACACCTTTAATTAACCCCTACAGGTGTGAAATTTTGCACACATAGACTGATTTAATTGTTTGTACAAATCAGATAGCAAACGACATGAAAAGACATGGTTAACCCTATGTACACCAAGTGTCATTTCATGTCGGGTGCTTCTGTCTTTTCACAGAAGCCGGCTTTACCCGGCAATTGAATCAGAGGATATTTTACTATGTAGAAGTGTATAAACTATACATATATGTATATATATATGTCACAATGACATGTATATATATATATATGTATTCTATGTGTGTATATTTAGTGTTTACAAGGAAAGAATGGGGTTTTTTTAGTTACGATATTTTGTTCCCATAGACTTACATGGGACTTCCGGTATCGGTATCGGGTATCGCCGATATTTTAATGGTATCGGCGATACCATTCCGATTCCGATACTTTTGGATATCGGAAAGTATCGCTCAACTCTACTCGTGACGTCAGGGAATTTGTGCAGTCCTGCGGGACTTGCTCTCGCTCCAAGCCTTGCTCTCGCTCTAGTGGTTTGTTGATGCCATTGCCTGTGCCCAAGAGACCATGGACCCATATCTCTATGGATTTCATTTCCGACCTCCCTGTTTCTCAGAGAATGACCGTTATCTGGGTGATTTGTGATAGGTTTTCCAAAATGATACATCTTGTGCCATTACCTAAGTTGCCTTCCTCCTCCAAATTGGTGCCTTTGTTCCTTCAGCACGTGGTTCGGTTACACGGCATTCCTGAGAACATTGTGTCTGACAGAGGAGTCCAGTTTGTTTCCAGATTTTGGAGGACTTTTTGTTCTAAACTTGGTGTTCAATTGTCTTTCTCCTCGGCTTTTCATCCTCAGACCAATGGACAAACTGAGAGAACAAACCAGACATTGGAGACTTATCTGAGATGCTTTGTGTCTGCTGATCAAGATGACTGGGGCTCTTTTTTGCCTTTGGCTGAGTTTGCTCTTAATAATAGGGCTAGCTCTGCCACTTTGATGTCTCCATTTTTCTGCAATTTTGGGTTTCACTCTCGATTTTCTTCGGGACAGACGGAGGCTTCTGTCTGTCCAGGTGTTGACTCTGTTGTGGAGCGTATGCAGCAGATTTGGGACCAGGTAGTGGAGAGGTTGTCCCTCTCTCAGGAGAGGGCCCAGCGGTTTGCCAACCGGCATAGGACTGATGGTCCTCGGTTTGAAGTGGGGGACTTGGTCTGGTTGTCCTCAAGAAATATCCCTATGAGAGTTGCATCTCCTAAGTTTAAGCCTAGGTTCATTGAACCTTATAAGATCATGGAGATTCTTAATCCTGTTTCCTTTCGTTTACTTCTTCCAGGGACATTTAAGATCCATAACGTGTTCCACAAGTCCTTATTGAAGAGGTTTGTCGAGCCAGTGGTTCCTATGGCTGCGCCTCCTGACCCTGTTTTGGTTGAGGGCAATCTGGAGTATGTGGTTGAGAAAATATTGGATTCTCGTTTTTCTAGACGGAAACTCCAGTATTTGGTTAAGTGGAGAGGTTATGGTCAGGAGGACAATTCTTGGGTGTTTGCTTCTGACATCCATGCTAGGAGACTGATCCGTGCGTATCACAGAGCTCATCCTGACCGACCTGGTTGCCCAAATGAGGGTTCGGTGACCCCTCCTCAAGGGGGGGGTACTGTTGTGAATGTGTTAGAAATGAATTCTGAGCAGAAGCTCCCTCTGGTGGTTACAAACAGTACTGAACCATTCAATGAAGATTGGCAATCAGGAGTTACTGACAGGTCTTATATAAGGGAGGTTCCCTCCCATCATGGTTGCCGGTGATCAATTGTTCTTGTCTCAACTGCGGTTCCTGGTTCACTTGGAAGCTTGCTGAGTCTTGCCTCTTCTCCTGCTCTCAGATAAGATATTTTCTGTTTTTATTTTTGTGCTTGCTTTTTGCAGTTTCCTGCACTTTTGTGGAGGTCAGCCAGGTCCCCTCCGGGGGATTGTGCTCTTCTCAGTTTGTCTGAGCCACTGTTTGTTCATTTGCCTTTTCCAGTTTTTTCAGTGGCTGCGGCTTAGTTTTGTTACACCAGAGAACTAATTTAGGTGGTAGAGGTCGTGTGATCTCAGGTGTTTTTGCAATTAGTAGAGTTGGTATTTTTTAGGGTTTTTTTGGATTGCAGTAAGTGTCCTTCCTATCCTTTTCTGTCTAGGAAGATTGGGCCCCAACGTTTGCTCATACTATTTTCTGTCTGTGTCTGTATTTCCTCTTGTCTAACCGCCATTACATGTTTGGGGGCTTCCTATGTTCTTTGGGGATCTGCTCCGGGGCAGATAGCTTTCCTCTTTCTATCTTTAGGTGTAGTTAACCTCTCAGGCTGTGACGAGGCATCTAGGACCAACGTAGGAATGCTCCACGGCTGACTTTAGTTGTGGTGGTTAGTCAGGGTACTGCAATCCAGTAGATTTCAACCTCTCTGGTGTACTGCCGTTTTTGCTTGCTCTCCTCAGCTACCAAATCATAACAGGTATTTATCTATGGAGCATCTTCTTGGGCCACCATTAACCCTTGTGCAGCATTTTATGGGAGGTATTTATCTATGGAGCATATTCTTGGGCCACCATTATCCCTTGTGCAGCATTTTATGGGGGGTATTTATCTATGAAGCATCTTCTTGGGCCACCATTAACCCTTGTGCAGCATTTTATGGGGGGTATTTATCTATGGAGCATCTTCTTGGGCCACCATTAACTCTTGTACAGCATTTTATGGGGGGTATTTATCTATGGAGCATCTTCTTGGGCCACCATTAACCCTTGTGCAGCATTTTATGGGGAATATTTATCTATGGAGCATCTTCTTGGGCCACCATTAACGCTTGTGCAGCATTTTATGGGGGATATTTATCTATGGAGCATCTTCTTGGGCCACCATTAACCCTTGTGCAGCATTTTATGGGGGATATTTATCTATGGAACATCTTCTTAGGCCACCATTAACGCTTGTGCAGCATTTTATGGGGGTATTTATCTATGGAGCATCTTCTTGGGCCACCATTAACCCTTGTGCAGCATTTTATGGGGGATATTTATCTATGGAGCATCTTCTTGGGCCACTATTAACCTTTGTGCAGCATTTTATGGGGGGTATTTATCTATGGAGCATCTTCTTGGGCCACCATTAACCCTTGTGCAGCATTTTATGGGAGGTATTTATCTATGGAGCATCTTCTTGGGCCACCATCAACCCTTGTGCAGCATTTTATGGGGGATATTTATCCATGGAGCATCTTCTTGGGCCACCATTAACCCTTGTGCAGCATTTTAAGGGGGGGTATTTATCTATGGAGCATCTTCTTGGGCTACCATTAACCCTTGTGCAGCATTTTATGGGGAGTATTTATCTATGGAGCATCTTTTTGGGTCACCATTAACCCTTGTGCAGCATTTTATGGGGGGGATTTATCTATGGAGCATCTTCTTGGGCCACCATTAACCCTTGCGCATTTTAATAGGGGTATTTATCTATGGAACATCTTCTTGGGCCACCATTAACCCTTATGCAGCATTTTATGGGGGGTATTTATCTATGGAGCATCTTCTTGGACCACCATTAACACTTGTGCAGCATTTTATGGAGGGTATTTATCTATGGAGCATCTTCCTGGACCACCATTAACCCTTGTGCAGCATTTTATGGAGGGTATTTATCTATGGAGCATCTTCTTGGGCCACCATTAACCCTTGTGCAGCATTTTATGGGGAGTATTTATCTATGGAGCATCTTTTTGGGTCACCATTAACCCTTGTGCAGCATTTTATGGGGGGGAATTTATCTATGGAGCATCTTCTTGGGCCACCATTAACCCTTGCGCATTTTAATGGGGGTATTTATCTATAGAGCATCTTCTTGGGCCACCATTAACCCTTGTGCATCATTTTATGGTGGGTATTTATCTATGGAGCATCTTCCTGGACCACCATTAACCCTTGTGCAGCATTTTATGGAGGGTATTTATCTATGGAGCATCTTCTTGGACCACCATTAACCTTGTGCAGCATTTTATGGGGGGGTATTTATCTATGGAGCATCTTCATGGACCACCATTAACCCTTGTGCAGCATTTTATGGGGGTATTTATCTATAGAGCATCGTCTTGGGCCACCATTAACCCTTGTGCAGCATTTTATGGGGGATATTTATCTATGGAGCATCTTCTTGGACCACCATTAACCCTTGTGCAGCATTGTATGGGTGGTATTTATCTATAGAGCATCTTCTTGGACCACCATTAACCCTTGTGCAGCATTTTATGGGGGGTATTTATCTATGGAGCATCTTCTTGGACCACCAATAACCCTTGTGCAGCATTTTATGGGGGGTATTTATCTATGGAGCATCCTCTTGGACCACCATTAACCCTTGTGCAGCATTTTATGGGTGGTATTTATCTATAGAGCATCTTCTTGGACCACCATTAACCCTTGTGCAGCATTTTATGGGGGGTATTTATCTATGGAGCATCTTCTTGGGCTACCATTAACCCTTGTGCAGCATTTTATGGGGGTATTTATCTATGGAGCATCTTCTTGGGTCACCATTAACCCTTGTGCAGCATTTTATGGGGGGTATTTATCTATGGAGCATCTTCTTAGGCCACCATTAATCCTTGTGCAGCATTTTATGGGAGGTATTTATCTATAGAGCATCTTCTTGGGCCACCATTAACCCTTGTGCAGCACTTTATGGGGGGTAATTATATATGGAGCATCTTCTTGGACCACCATTAACCCTAGTGCAGCATTTTATGGGGGGTATTTATCTATGGAGCATCTTCTTGGACCACCAATAACCCTTGTGCAGCATTTTATGGGGGGTATTTATCTATGGAGCATCTTCTTGGACCACCATTAACCCTTGTGCAGCATTTTATGGGTGGTATTTATCTATAGAGCATCTTCTTGGACCACCATTAACCCTTGTGCAGCATTTTATGGGGGGTATTTATCTATGGAGCATCTTCTTGGGCTACCATTAACCCTTGTGCAGCATTTTATGGGGGGTATTTATCTATGGAGCATCTTCTTGGACCACCATTAACCCTTGTGCAGCATTTTATGGGGGTATTTATCTATGGAGCATCTTCTTGGGCCACAATTAACCCTTGTGCAGCATTTTATGGGGGGTATTTATCTATGGAGCATCTTCGTGGGCCACCATTAACCCTTGTGCAGCATTTTATGGGGGTTATTTATCTATGGAGCATCTTCTTGGGTCACCATTAACCCTTGTGCAGCATTTTATGGGGGGTATTTATCTATGGAGCATCTTCTTAGGCCACCATTAATCCTTGTGCAGCATTTTACGGGGGGTATTTATCTATGGAGCATCTTCTTGGGCTACCATTAACCCTTGTGCAGCATTTTATGGGGGGTATTTATCTATGGAGCATCTTCTTGGGCCACCATTAACTCTTGTGCAGCATTTTATGGGGTGGGGTATTTATCTATGGAGCATCTTCTTGGACCACCATTAACCCTTGTGCAGCATTTTATGGGGGTATTTATCTATGGAGCATCTTCTTGGGCCACAATTAACCTTGTGCAGCATTTTATGGGGGGTATTTATCTATGGAGCATCTTCGTGGGCCACCATTAACCTTGTGCAGCATTTTATGGGGTTATTTATCTATGGAGCATCTTCTTGGGTCACCATTAACCCTTGTGCAGCATTTTATGGGGGGTATTTATCTATGGAGCATCTTCTTAGGCCACCATTAATCCTTGTGCAGCATTTTACGGGAGGTATTTATCTATGGAGCATCTTCTTGGGCCACCATTAACCCTTGTGCAGCATTGTGTGGGGGGGGTATTTATCTATGGAGCATCTTTTTGGACCACCATTAACCCTTGTGCAGCGCCACCCTCGGCTTATACGTGAGTTAGTAAGTTTTCCCAGTTTTTTGTGGCAAAATTAGGGGCCTCGGCTTATACACAAGACGGCTTATACACGAGTAAATACGGTAGTTGAAAGGGTTTTTCACAATAATAGCAGTGTGGAGCTCAATTAGTGAGGTCAATCATTCTGTGAGGTAACAGGTGTGAATCCGTTGGCCCTTATCTATGGGTGAGGCCATGACATGTTGTACATGCATTTCTCGTTGAAAACCTGAGAAATATGGGTCATTCAAGACATTGTTCAGAAGAACAGAGTACTGTGATTAAAAAGTTGATTGGATAAAGAAGTGCAGACAATGATCGCTGCTCAGCTGAAATGATCTCCAATGCTTTACCATGGAAAAGCCAAACCAGAGAGACGTGGAAGAAGATGGAAGACGACCACTCGGATGGATGGAAGAATAGCCAGAATGGCAGAGGCTCAGCCGATGATCACAGACAGTCTCACGTCACCTGTGAGGACTGTGACAGTTAGAAGACGCCTGTGTGACGCTAATCTCAGAGCAAGAAGTACCCGCAAAGACAAGTAATAAAGTGGATACAATTTACCAAAGACCAAATCAACTGATCTAAAAAGAAATGGAGAAACATGTTGTTGACTGATGAAAATAAAATTGCTCTTTTTGGGTCCAAGGGGAGCAGACAGATCGTCAGATGACCACTAAACTCTGCATTCAGCCACAGTACACTCTACAGACAATAAAGCACGGTGGGGAAGCATCATGATATGGGCAGGTTTCTCTTACTATGGTGCCGGACCTATTTACCACATACCAGGGAGCATGGACCAGTTTACATATAGTAAAACACCAGTAAACGAGCAAAATCTTGGTTCCAGTCCAACAAAATTGAGGTTATGGAGCGGCCAGCCCAATCTCCGGACATGAATCCAATAGAACACTTGTGGGGTGACATAAAAATGCCGTTTCTGAGGTAAAGCCAAGAAATGCCAAAAAATTGTGGGATGTAGTCCGAGCATCCTGGGCTGGAATAACAGGTGACAGGAGCAGAAGTTGGATGACTCTACACAACATAAATGTGAAGCCCGTCTAAAAAACTGTGGGTAACTACTAAATATTAGGTCAGTGATTCACAGGAATGATAAATCCACAAAAAATACATATTGTGAGTGTGTAAAGACAAATGCAGACACTGCTGTTTATTAGAACGGCCCAATGTTCATTCTTTGTTATTTTCTGTAAAGTAAAAATTATCTACATTTCTCGTCATGTTGTGAATTAGAGACCAGCGAGCTATGTTCCCAATGCTGGAAATAAAGACTAGTAGAAAGATTGTGTGATAACTCATGTTTGTGAACACACTGCTATTATTTTGAACGTTACTTTATCACGGCACAGGTATAATGTTTATTATGTAGTTTATCACAATCCTGCCTGAAGTTAGTTGGTTTCAAAAGAAATTGAAAAGTCAGGATAAAGGGAAACTCTTCTGTTATTGTACAGAAATTCACACTTGGCCTCACTGCACATTTAATGTTATCGATCATAAAAGTGAAGTTTGTCCAGAAAGACTGGAGCTGGTCTTGTAGGGACCATATGAGACATTCAGCAGCACAGAAGGGAGAGAAGGTAGATTCATCCAAGAAGATATCAGGGATCTAGGAAGCCAACATCATCATTACCCTCCGCTTTCTCTTACAGGCTATCATAATACTTTTCTTCAAGTGATTTTCTAACTTGTCAGCACATTCTACGTACGCTGTCATTTGGCTTTGTAGCTTACAGATCTGGGCAGGTAACGGTCAGTGTCTCCTAATCCCAGGGGGAAGGTGAATCCTCCAGGATATAAGCTCTATAGAAAAGGGCTTTCAATGCCCAAAGTCATTTGAACAGTTTTGGGTGGAGGAGAATGTTGTGGTCTAGAGGCAAATGGTGATCATGGTAACACGGCCGGACTACACCACCGATAAAGCGGTCATGCCACAGCCGGTGACTGAGAAGAATCTGTGACTACTCTGCATTTAGAGGTTACTACTCACCTAGGTAGTCATATGTAGCAATCTCCTCTTTACACCGCTCACCACCCCTCACATATGTCTCGGTAGTATTAATATGGGTCAGATCTTCACCCTGAAACAAATATTGTAAAAGTCAATGATGGAGAAGTCACATCTATGATCAGCTCTAATCCTGCCATCTCCACCGTTCTCACTACACAAGTATAGAACATATAATACTGGTGGATAAAACAAGACTGAGCACAAGACCTTCACAGCCGTCCACACATCATAGGGGAGATCTCATGACACCTTCTCTCCATCTACCTGATGATCCTGAGGAACATTGGGATCTTCTTGTTTACAGTCCTGTGGAAGAAGAGGACGGGGACATCTCTCTGGTGTTGTCCTCTTACTGGATAGATCTGGAGGAAACACATACAGGGACTGAATTCATTCTTTACATACAGATAATTATAGGCCGGGTGTATTCAGTCCTATTACCTGGTGATGTGAGGGGCTGGGGAACCTCCATCATGACGTCCTTGTACAGATTTTTGTGTCCTTCTAAATACTCCCACTCCTCCAAGGAGAAAAAGACGGAGACATCCTGACATCTTATAGGAACCTGACACAAACAATGATACCGTCATCACCCGATCCCTTCATAGTGTTACTGTGTAATGTCCCAGCATTCCAGCAGTGTCACCTCTCCAGTCAGCAGCTCAATCATCTTGTAGATGAGGTCTAGGATCTTCTGGTCATTGATGTCCTCATGTATCAGGGGGTGAGGTGGAGGCCCCGGGATTGGGTTCAGGGGTCTTCCCCATCCCTCAGACACAGGGTCCTGACAGCGCTCACTAGAGGTCTTCTTCACTACTGTGTAATCCTGGTTATGGAGAGACACATTAATAAATCTCACTACAGACATTTCCAGAGTCCTCACCTCTCCAGTTCTGTCCATCTGTTATTCCCATAGATAAGAATGATGTAATGTGACGTCATCCGAATCTCTCACCTCTCCAGTAAGCAGGAAGAGGATCTCTAGTGTGAGGTGTAGTATCCTCTCCGCCATCTTGTCTCTGTCCATAGCCATCCTTGATGGGTAAATCAGGAAAATTCTCTTATATAGAAGATCTTCACTGAGAGGATCCGATATTGTAGAGACCTGAATGAGAAGAAGATGAGCCGATGTAACATCATAAAATCCTGTGTAATAATACAATTACTGGAGATAATAAGGAAACATATGAGGAGATTTATTATTTTACAGTATTTAGTTTTCTTCTTTACATCTACTAATAAAACCTATATATTTAGGCCACAGACAACAAGCAGTTTCCTCCTCGGAGTCGGCAGCTGAATACGTTCCTCATAGATTCATCTTCCATAACGCTAATTCTCCTCTCATTTACCGACACTGGAATCGGCATTAGTAATACTGCAGGAGATATTCATTACACGTGACAGGAGAAATAACTACTTCATGATGAGGACGACATCTTCATCTTCTACTACGGCTCTAGAAACATATTAGTCCAGAGTCGTCACTGACTCCATCACCACCGGCGTCTATATGAATGTTTCCCGTCTTCCCCGCACTGTAATCTTCTGTCACGTTAGATCTCAGCTCTGATTCACACACAGAAGTTTGAGGCTTTTGTGGAAGAACAGACAGGAGATCTATGATGATGATGTCTCCATGTACAGTGGTTTTTTATCATTTTCTTGTCGCTTCCACATGAAAAACACCAAGAACAACAAGAACTGTGGATGGAGGTTTTGTAGGAACATTATACTGTGTGACCCCAGAAAGCGGCCCTGTACTATTAGAGTAACACACGTTTCCTCCACAGACCCCCTAAATATCACATTGTATAACGACCCCACAATCTGTGACTCTTCGGGGTAAATCGCTCTCTCACCATTGGATTAGAGCTGATACTATGAAGATAAAGGGACTAAACAGACTTTCTGTCACCTCCATAAAGGGACACTTCTCCGTGTTTGTCAGAACTGTCCGAGGATTATTAGAGGTGACAGTTCCCCCAATTAGAAGGGACACCTGTGGATATCGGGGTCTTTACCTGCTACAGTCCTGGGGGGATTTACTGGGTAAAGTGGAGGTTGGAGAAACGTCTCCATCAATTCTCCTCAGACTGAAGGAACATCGCTCCTCTATTCAGCTCTATGGATCCAGGATGAAGAAGAGAATGAAGAGCAGGTGAGACCACCGCGGCCGGACTGTTCTACAGCTGCTCTGTGCACACAGGACCTGTGATGAGGTCACAGGAGGGGAGGAGTCAGGGGTCACATGATCAGGGGCCTCAGGGTATGCAGGACTCTGCTGTGCTGGTTGTCATGGTGCTGGATGAGGGGAAGTTTATGTGTGGGGTCAGGAGGGGTTTACAGTGTGGATGTAGCAGAGCCGTGTGTGTACGAGGTGTACGGAGCAGAGCTGTGTGTGTACGAGGTGTACGGAGCGGAGCCGCGTGTGTACAGAGCAGAGCCGCGTGTGTACAGAGCAGAGCCGCGTGTGTACAGAGCAGAGCCATGTGTGTACAGAGCAGAGCCACGTGTGCACGAGGTGTGCGGAGCGGAGCCGTGTGTGTACGAGGTGTGCGGAGCGTAGCCCTGTGTGTACGAGGTGTGTGGAGCGGGGTGTGTACGAGGTGTACGGAGCAGAGCCGTGTGTCTACGAGATGTACGGACCGGAGCCGTGTGTGTACGAGGTGTACAGAGCGGAGCCGTGTGTGTACGATGTGTACTTAGCGGAGCCGTGTGTGTACGAGGTGTACGGAGCAGAACCATGTGTGTACGAGGTGTACGGAGCGGAGCCGTGTGTGTTCGAGGTGTACAGAGCAGAGACGTATGTACGAGGTATACGGAGCGGAGCCGTGTGTGTACGAGGTGTACAGTGACTGATGAGCACTATATACAGTGACTGATGAGCACTATATACTGTGACTGATGAGCACTATATACAGTAACTGATGAGCACTATATACTGTGACTGATGAACGCTATATACAGTGACTGATGAGCATTATATACAGTGACTGATGAGCACTATATACTGTGTGTAACGGGTCTGGTAGGTGAAACCACTGAGCTTTATTATACAAGACAGTATACTTGTAAGAGAGCAGGTGGCGCCCGGGGAATACGGACAGGAATTCACGGGAAGTGACCAGGGCAGTCTCTGGGTAGGCAGGTTGTCACGGCAAGTGACCAGGGCAGTCTCTGGGTAGGCAGGTTGTCACGGCAAGTGACCAGGGCAGTCTCTGGGCAGGCAGGTTGTCACAGCAAGTGACCGGGGCAGTCTCTGGACAGGCAGGTTATCACAGCAAGTGACCAGGGCAGTCTCTGGACAGGCAGGTTGTCACAGCAAGTGACCAGGGCAGTCTCTGGACAGGCAGGTTGTCACAGCAAGTGACCAGGGCAGTCTCTGGACAGGCAGGTTGTCACAGTAAGTGACCAGGACAGTTTCTGAATAGACAGGCTTATACGACCTGAGATGTTGGAGCCTCCTGGTAGGCTGCAGTCTGATGGCAGATGATCGCTCCCAAGCGAGCAGGCAGGAATCTCTGGAGAAGCCGGTGATCACTGCTGGAGATGTCCGAACCTTCGGATAAAGCTGCAGTCGGATGGCAGATGATCGCTCCCAAGTGAGCAGGCAAGAGTCTCTGAAGTAGCCGGTGATCACTGCTGATGAAGTCCGAACCTTCGGATAGAGTTGCAGTCGGATGGCAGATGATCGCTCCCAAGTGAGCAGGCAAGAGTCTCTGTAATCGCCGGGGATCACTGCAGATGATGTCCGAACCTCCGGGGAGGGCTGCAGTCAGATGGCAGACAGCAAACAGACGGGTAACAGGCAGGCAACTGGAAACAGGAGCTGAGGGCTGAAGCAGAGTTATACAGTGCAACAACAACATTGCTCGGGCACCTCCATTAAGGAGGAAGCCCTTAATATAGGGTGGAGTCCTCCGGCATTGGCTCCGGCCAATACTAATTTGGAAAATGCGCGCGGCTCCTTTAAGAGCGGGGGAGGGCGCGGGCGCGCGCCCTAAGTCCAGCAGCAGGGAAGGAGCGCGCGGACCCAGCAGGGCGGAATGAGGACGCCGAGGATGCTGGGGGTGCCGAGGACGCTGGGGGCGCTGGGGGCGCTGAGGACGCAGAGCGCTGGTAAGGGGAACGGCGTCCCTGCCTGGCAGAGGGCCGGGACGCCGATGCTACAGTACCCCCCCTCTAGGCCCCCCCCTCTTTAGGCCAGAAAGAAATTTAGCTAGGATGAGAGGGACATGGATGTTCTCCCGAGGCTCCCACGTTCTCTCCTCAGGACCAAACCCCTTCCAATCCACCAAAAAATAAGTCTTTCTTCCTACCCTTTTTGTGGCCAGAATGTTCTCTACCTCAAATTCATCATCAGCAGACACTGGAGCAGGAGGTGTACCTGTAGACTTGAAAAAAGAGTTAAGTACCACAGGTTTGAGGAGAGACACATGAAAAGAGTTAGGAATTCGCAAATTGGCCGGGAGTTTCAGTTTATAGGACACTGGGTTGATCTGCCTGATGACCTCAAAAGGACCGATAAACCGAGGACCTAACTTGTAGGAAGGAATTTTGAGCCGAACATATTTGGACGAAAGCCAGACTTTGTCCCCAGGACGGAATTGAGGAGGATCCAGACGTTTCTTGTCAGCATGTCTTTTCATGCGCTCGGATGACTGAATGAGTGCGGACCGGGTACTCTCCCAGATGGAGGAGAATTCTCTAACCAGAGATTCCGCAGCTGGATTGTCCACAGAGATGGAAACGGGGACAGGAATCCGAGGGTGCTGACCGAAGACTATAAAAAACGGAGATTTGGTGGACGATTCGCTCTCGTGATTATTGTAAGAGAATTCGGCCCAAGGCAGGAGCTCCACCCAATCAGAATGATGAGCATTAACGAAGTGTCGGAGATAGCTGGTCAGATTCTGATTTATTCGCTCAACTTGTCCATTGGACTGTGGGTGGTAAGCGGAGGAGAAGTCCAAGGTGACGTCTAGTAACTTACAAGTAGCTCTCCAGAAACGTGAAGTGAACTGTACCCCACGATCCGACACAATGTGACGAGGCAAACCATGGAGACGGAAGATGTGGCGGATAAAGTCTTTAGCCAACTCGGGTGCAGACGGAAGACCTGGCAGAGGAATGAAGTGAGCCATCTTGGAAAAGTGGTCAGCGACCACCCAAATGACCGTACAACCGGCAGAGACGGGCAGATCCGTAATGAAGTCCATGGCTATATGTTGCCAGGGAGCAGCGGGTACAGGAAGCGGAAGAAGACGGCCGGCAGGCAGGTGTCTCGGAACTTTGTTGCGGGCACAGGAGACACAGGCAGAAACAAAGTCTATTACGTCTTTGTGCAGGGTAGGCCACCAATAATGCCGGGTAATGAGTTGGAGGGTCTTTTTCTGACCAGCGTGGCCAGCGAGTTTAGACGAATGACCCCAATGTAGAATTCTCTTCCGATCAGTCTCTGATACGAACGTCTTACCAGGAGGGAGACGGTTTAGACTCACGGGAGCCACCTGCATCACTCTGGCGGGATCGATGATATGTTTAGGCTCATCTTCGAGATCCGACACCAGGAAGGACCGGGACAAGGCATCCGCCTTGATGTTTTTGTCAGCCGGGCGAAAATGCAAGAGAAAATCAAAACGGGCAAAAAACAAGGACCACCGGGCTTGGCGAGGGTTAAGTCTCTGAGCATGCTGAAGGTAAGACAGATTTTTGTGGTCCGTGTAGATGATTACCGGATGAAGAGCCCCCTCGAGTAGGTAACGCCACTCCTCCAATGCCAATTTAATGGCCAATAACTCTCGATCTCCTATGGAGTAGTTGCGCTCGGAGGAGGAGAAGAGTTTGGAGAAGAAACCACAGGAAACCATCTTCCCGGATGAAGATTTTTGAGTAAGTACCGCTCCGGCTCCAGCAGAGGAAGCGTCCACCTCCAGGAAGAACTGCTTGTTGCCGTCCGGGCGATGCAGCACTGGAGCGGAAGAGAAGGCCTGTTTCAAGGAAAGAAAGGCCTCCTCTGCTTCGGGCGTCCACTGTTTGGGGTTAGCATCCTTGCGGGTGAGCGCTGAGATTGGAGCAGTCCTGGAAGAGAAGTGCGGTATGAAGAGACGGTAATAGTTAGCGAATCCCAGGAACCGCTGAATGGCCTTCAACCCCTCTGGTCGGGGCCACTTCTCGATGGCAGACAGTTTCTCCGGATCCATTCGTAGGCCTGTCTGAGAGATAATGTAGCCCAGAAACGGAAGCGAGGTCTGCTCAAAGAGGCACTTCTCATATTTGGCGAAGAGGTGATTCTGCCTGAGCCTGAGCAGAACCTGACGAACATCCCTCCGGTGAGACTGGAGATCCGGAGAGAAGACCAAGATGTCGTCAAGGTACACCACAACGCAGGAGTAGAGGAGGTCCCGGAAGATGTCATTGACCAACTCCTGAAAGACTGCTGGAGCATTACAGAGACCAAAGGGCATAACCAGATACTCGTAGTGGCCATCCCGGGTGTTGAATGCCGTCTTCCATTCATCTCCTCGACGGATACGAACCAGGTTGTATGCTCCACGAAGATCCAGTTTAGTGAAGACTCTAGCCCCTCTAAGACGATCAAACAACTCCGGAATGAGCGGAAGAGGGTACTTATTCTTCACTGTGATCAAATTTAGGCCTCTGTAGTCAATACAGGGACGGAGAGATCCGTCTTTCTTTTTTACAAAAAGAAACCTGCTCCCGCGGGGGAGGTAGATTTACGGATGAATCCTTTCGCTAAATTCTCCTCGATATATTCTGACATCGACCTGGTCTCTGCAGCGGACAATGGGTAAATACGCCCACGGGGAGGCGTAGTACCGGGTAGCAGGTCGATCGGGCAATCATATGGTCTATGCGGGGGTAATGTCTCTGCTTCCTTTTTATTAAAGACATCCGCGAATGACCAATATGGAATCGGGAGTCCAGGTTGATTAGCAGGTGTAGGAGAAGAACGGACGGGATGGACAGGCACCAGACACGTTTTATGACAGTCCTGTCCCCAGCGAAGAATCTCTCCATTCTGCCAGTCGAGCACGGGTGCATGTTTTTGGAGCCAAGGCAGACCTAGTAAGAAAGCATGAGAGAGTCCAGGTAAAACATGAAACGAGATGCTCTCAGAATGCAACATTCCCACCTGCAGGGTTATGGCTTCGGTGATAAGTTGGATGGGACGAGGTAGGAGACCCCCATCCACAGCAGCAACAGATACTGGTTCAACCAGAGGTTTGGTGGGAATGCGATACTTCTCTACTAGAGCCTGTGAAACAAGATTCCCAGCTGCTCCAGAATCAAGTTGGGCCAGTTCGAAGTAACGGTTCTTACCGATGAGAATAGAGACAGACAGCAGCAGAGATGAAGAGGATTTATTCTGGTCTAGGTGGACCTCTCCGAGCGAACCTAGACACAGGCGTTTCCCGACCTCTCCGGACAGGTACGGATCCAGTGCTCCTTACTGCCACAGTAGAAGCAACTCTTCTCGGCACGGCGTGAGTCCTGACGGGCTTTGACCATCTTGGTCTGGTCGACCTGCATAGGCTCAGCAGTGTGCATCTGGGGAGAAACGGAAGGGGTTATAGGTCTCTGAAACGAGGGTGCAAGACGAGGAAACCCTCTCTCACGGGTGACCTCTTTGGCACGTTCCTGGAACCGTAGATCAATTCGATTGGCAAGATTTATTAAATCATCAAGGGAGGTTGGAATGTCCCGACCGGCAAGTTCATCTTTAATACGGCCGGACAGACCCTCCAGAAGACCGAAATCAGGGCGTTATTGTCCCAAGCCAACTCTGAGGCTAGAGTACGGAACCGTATGGCATATTGACCAACGGTGAGACTCTCCTGACGGAGACGCAACAGAGATGATGCAGAGGAGGTCTTCCGTCCAGGTTCGTCGAATACCTTCCGGAAGGCCGAGAGAAAAGCAGGCAGGTCAGATACCAGAGGATCTTCTCTCTCCCAGAGAGGATTAAGCCAGGCCAGAGCCTCTCCGGTGAGATGGGACATGATGAAGGCAATTTTGGCCCGGTCAGAGTTAAACTGGTGTGCCAGGAGTTCGAAATGCAGGGTGCACTGGTTAATAAAACCACGAACCAGAGCAGGGTCGCCTCCAAACCTAGGAGGAGCTGAAAGTCGGGGTCCAGGAATGGAAACCACGGAATTGGGAAGCAGCGAGGCTGCCGGATTATGAGTCATGGCTCCAGCGGTGGTTGCTGGTGATGAATTCAGAGTGTCCAGGCGGGAATTGACGTTCCGCAGGTGACCAGGATGGCCTCCTGTTGCGACCTCTGGCGAGATAGTTCATGACACAATTCCGGGAGTGAAGGGGTTTGGGTGCCACCGGGTTCCATGGCCCGAGCAAACTGTAACGGGTCTGGTAGGTGAAACCACTGAGCTTTATTATACAATACAGTATACTTGTAAGAGAGCAGGTGGCGCCCGGGGAATACGGACAGGAATTCACGGGAAGTGACCAGGGCAGTCTCTGGGTAGGCAGGTTGTCACGGCAAGTGACCAGGGCAGTCTCTGGGTAGGCAGGTTGTCACGGCAAGTGACCAGGGCAGTCTCTGGGCAGGCAGGTTGTCACAGCAAGTGACCGGGGCAGTCTCTGGACAGGCAGGTTATCACAGCAAGTGACCAGGGCAGTCTCTGGACAGGCAGGTTGTCACAGCAAGTGACCAGGGCAGTCTCTGGACAGGCAGGTTGTCACAGCAAGTGACCAGGGCAGTCTCTGGACAGGCAGGTTGTCACAGTAAGTGACCAGGACAGTTTCTGAATAGACAGGCTTATACGACCTGAGATGTTGGAGCCTCCTGGTAGGCTGCAGTCTGATGGCAGATGATCGCTCCCAAGCGAGCAGGCAGGAATCTCTGGAGAAGCCGGTGATCACTGCTGGAGATGTCCGAACCTTCGGATAAAGCTGCAGTCGGATGGCAGATGATCGCTCCCAAGTGAGCAGGCAAGAGTCTCTGAAGTAGCCGGTGATCACTGCTGATGAAGTCCGAACCTTCGGATAGAGTTGCAGTCGGATGGCAGATGATCGCTCCCAAGTGAGCAGGCAAGAGTCTCTGTAATCGCCGGGGATCACTGCAGATGATGTCCGAACCTCCGGGGAGGGCTGCAGTCAGATGGCAGACAGCAAACAGACGGGTAACAGGCAGGCAACTGGAAACAGGAGCTGAGGGCTGAAGCAGAGTTATACAGTGCAACAACAACATTGCTCGGGCACCTCCATTAAGGAGGAAGCCCTTAATATAGGGTGGAGTCCTCCGGCATTGGCCGGAGACTAATTTGGAAAATGCGCGTGGCTCCTTTAAGAGCGGGGGAGGGCGCGGGCGCGCGCCCTAAGTCCAGCAGCAGGGAAGGAGCGCGCGGACCCAGCAGGGCGGAATGAGGATGCCGAGGATGCTGGGGGTGCCGAGGACGCTGGGGGCGCTGAGGACGCTGGGGGCGCTGAGGACGCAGAGCGCTGGTAAGGGGAACGGCGTCCCTGCCTGGCAGAGGGCCGGGACGCCGATACTACACTGTGACTGATGAGCACTATATACTGTGACTGAGGAGCACTATATACAGTGACTGATAAGTACTATATACTGTGACTGATGAGCACTATATACAGTGACTGATTAGCACTATATACAGTGACTGATGAGCACGATATACTGTAACTGATGAGCACTATATACTGTGACTGAGGAGCACTATATACACTGACTGATAAGTACTATATACTGTGACTGATGAGCACTATATACAGTGACTGATGAGCACTATATACAGTGACTGATTAGCACTATATACAGTGACTGATGAGCACTATATACTGTGACTGATGAGTACTATATACAGTGAATGAGTATTATATACTGTCACTGATGAGTGCTATATACTGTGACTGATTAGCACTATATACTATGACTGATGAGTAGAGTTGAGCGATACTTTCCGATATCCAAAAGTATCGGTATCGGAATGGTATCGCCGATATCTAAAAAATATCGGCGATACCCGATACCGATACCGGAAATCCAATGTAAGTCTGGGACAGAAATATCGTAACTAAAAAAACCTCTTTCTTTCCTTGTAAACACTAAATATACACACATAGAATACATATATATATATATACACATGTCATTGTGACATATATATACGTATATTAATAGTTTATACACTTCTACATAGTAAAATAGCCTCTGATTCAATTGCTGGATGCTGGGTAAAGCTGGCTTTTGTGAAAAGACAGAAGCACCCGACATGAAATGACACTTGGTTTACATAGAGTTAACCATGTCTTTTCATGTAGTTTGATATCTGATTTGCACAAACAATTACATGAGTGGTGTGTGCAAAATTTCACACCTGTAGGGATTAATTAAAGGTGTAAATTCGTTGTAAAAAAAACTGACTTTTTTGCTACGAATTTACACCTTTAATTAACCCCTACAGGTGTGAAATGTTGCACACAGCCACTCATGTAATTGTTAGTGAAAACAATAGAACAACTTGAAATGACATGGTTAACTCTATGTAAACCATGTGTCATTTCATGTCGGGTTCTGCATTTTCACAAAAGCCGGCAATTGAATTAGCGGCTATTATACTATGTAGAAGTGTATGAACTATAAATATATATATATATATATATGTGTCACAAATTCAATGACATGTATATATATATATGAGGTGTAAAATTGTTGAAAAAAAATGCGTGGGCTCCCGCCCTATTTTCGCAACCAGACAGACAAAGCCAGCGAGTGGGGGCAGATAATAATAGCCCAGAGAGGGACCATTATTTTTGCCCCCCCCTGGCTACTAACATCTGCCCCCAGACACCCCAGAAAATACAAATCTATAATTAGATTCGCCCTTTCTGGCACTTTGCCCATCTATTCCCATTGCCCTGTAGCGGTGGCGAATGGGTTAATAAGGGGTTAATGTCACCTTGCTATTGAAAGGTGACCTTAAGCCAGGTTAATAATTGAGAGCTGTCAATTAGACAACTATCAATTATTAATCCTATTGCATGAAATAAAAATAAAACACACCACTTTAATTAAAAATAATTTTAATGAAATAAAGACACATGTTTTTGACCATCTTTTATTTTACTGCAAAAACCATTTCCTGTAATAAAAATAAAATAAAAAAGCAAAATTATTCTTACCTATCCCATGCACAGTCAGGTCCCACGGTGTAATCCTTCAGAAAGGGTTAATGTTTACTGCAGGGACCGCAGCTAATGCTGCAGCCTCACAGTAAACCCCCAAATGAATGAGTTCCTCTCCTGGCTGACAGGAGAGGAAGTGGAAAGCTTAATTGATTGCTTTCCACTTTCACTTCAGGTCAGCCAGGGACACAATCAGTGACGTCAGAGGGAACTGATTAACAAAAATAGGGGTTCCCTTTGAAAAAAAAATGGCGTGGGGTCCCCCCTATTTTTGTTAACCAGCCTGATGAAGCAGACTGCTGTGCAGTGGCGTACCGTGAATGAAGCAGACCATGCAGTGGCGTAGCAACTGTTTGTGGCGCCCGGGGCGGCAAATTTTAGGCCACACCCCTAGCCACACCCATTTCACTGGTCACACCCATATCCACGCCCTGATCACACCCACTTAGCACTGCTGATCACACTGTTTCATAAGGAATAGGCTGTACACAAGGACAGATCAGGGATAGGCTCTATACAAGGGAAGGTCAGGGATAGGCTGTACAAAGGGGAGGTCAGGAATAGGCTGTACACAAGGGGAGGTCAGAGATAGGCTGTACACAAGGGGAGGTCAGGGATAGGCTGTACACAAGGGGAGGTCAGGGATAGGCTGCATATAAGGAGAGATCAGGGATAGGCTGTACACAAGGGGAGGTCAGAGATAGGCTGTACACAAGGGGAGGTCAGGGATAGGCTGTACAAAGGGGAGGTCAGGAATAGGCTGTACAAAGGGGAGGTCAGGAATAGGCTGTACACAAGGGGAGGTCAGAGATAGGCTGTACACAAGGGGAGGTCAGGGATAGGCTGTACACAAGGGGAGGTCAGGGATAGGCTGTACACAAGGGGAGGTCAGGGATAGGCTGCATATAAGGAGAGATCAGGGATAGGCTGCATATAAGGAGAGATCAGGGATAGGCTATATGCCCACGTTTGTCCCTTTATCCTACTCAGTACACGCAGCAGGGCTGTATCCACATCAGACAGTATATACTGTATACAGGCAGGGTCTTACTTCCGCACACACCTGGAGCCGGCGCCATTCCCTGCCGCCTCCCGCTGCCCTCACACCCTGCACTACCTGGTGCCGAGCACCCGAACAGGTGCAGCACTGACCGTGCACAGAGGGCGCCCCTTCCTTCCACTCCCCGCCTCAGAACTGGACCCTCCGCTCCCCGCCTCAGACCGTCCGCCCCCCGCCTCAGACCCTGCACTTACCTGGTGCAGCCAGTGACCGTGCATGGAGGGCACCCCCTTCGCCCCTTCCCTCCGCTCTTGGGAGAGACCGTGGCACCGTCTGTGGTAAACAGCGCTGGGGATATCCGAGCCTGCAGGGCGGGAGGTGCAGCCTGCAGCCTCCATACACTGCCTGTGCAGGGCTCCCACCACTCACTTCTCCTATCCCTGTGCACTGTGTGCAGGGCTCCCACAGCACAGAGCAGAGGATGGGAGTGCAGTCCGGAGCGCGGGGCTGCTGAACTATGCGTCCGCGCTTCTCCCACAGAGGACAGGAAATGCTGCCGTGCCGCCCCCACACATGTGCCGCCTGGGGCGGACCGCCCCCCCCGCCCCCTCACGCTACGCCACTGAGACCATGCAGCTGCTATGGGGCCCAGACAGGTGAGGGGGCCCGTGACGGTCGGATAGCTGTGCTGACACAGTACTACCAGGGGGTCGGCGGGGGAGCGCAGCTCTTCTATATACTCACCCTTCCGCCGGCGCGGTCTCTGCAGCCCCTGCTCTTCTCCCACGGTCTCCGACGCCTGTGTTCAGCGGTCAGGTGGTACCGCTCATTACAGTCATGAATATGCACATATTCATGACTTTAATGAGCTGTCCCGCGTGACCGCTGAACACTGGCGGCGGAGACCGCGGGAGAAGAGCAGGGGCTGCAGAGACCGCGCCGGCGGAAGGGTGAGTATAAGGGATATTTACCTGTCCCGTTCCACCGTTGCTCGCGTCTTCTTGCTGCAATGTTCAGGTCAGAGGGCGCGATGACGTCGTTAGTGCGCTCCGCGCCCTCTGCCTGATCATTCACTGCTGGAGGACCCCGAAGACAGCGGCACTCAGCAGTGGAGAGAGGACAGGTAAATATCTCAGGTGCCGGGGCCCTGAGCGAGCGGTGACATCGGCACCTGGTGTCACCCCCTGCTCAGGACACCGGCACCTGGCCCCCAGCGACGAGAGGTGAGTATGTCTTTTTTTTTTTTGGTTGCAGCAGCTGCGGCAGCATAAGGGCCTATACTATGGAGCATCTATGGGGGCACAATCTATGGGGGCACAATCTATGGGGGCATGATCTATGGAGCATCTATGGGGGCACAATCTATGGGGGCATAATACATTTTTTTGTTTAATGTGTCCCCTCACTGTGCTGGCACTTTACATTTACAATGGCTCTGGGTTTTTTTTTTTGGGGGGGGGGGCCTATTCAGACTTTTGCTATGGGGCCCCATGATTTCTATGTACGCCCCTGCTGCTGCTGAGGCATGGTATTTAAGGCTGTTAAGGAGCCAATATCCATGGACCTTGCCAGCAGCGTCGGACTGGAGTACCTTGGGCCCACCAGAGAAAAATTATTCTTGGGGCCCACCATCATACTTCCCAACCTTTGAAGAAGGGAAAGAGGGACAAAGGCTGTGGCACGCTGTGCCTGCTGCAGCAAATTTTAGGCCATGCCACGTTGCACCACAGACTGTCCAGGAGTTGGTGGATGCTTTAGTCCAGGTGTGGGAGGAGATCCCTCAGGAGACCATCCGTCGCGCTCATCAGGAGCATGCCCAGAAGTTGTAGGGAGGTCATACAGCATACCTCCCAAGTTTTGAAGACAGGAAAGAGGGTTAAAGGCTGCGGCGCGCGTAGCTGCAAATTTTAGGCCACGCCCGACCACACCCATTTCACAGCTAATCACACCCATATCCTCGCCCCAAGCGTACCCATTTAGCACTGCTGATCACACTGACTGGTAATGAGGGCACAGTGGCTGGTACTGAGGAAAAGAAAGAAAGAGCAGCGAGAGAGAAAGAACAAACAGAGAAAGAAAGAGAGGAAAGAAAGAAAAGAGAGAGAGAAAGAAAGAACAGAGAGAAAAAAGAACAGAGAGCGAGAAAGAAAGAACAGAGAGCGAGAAAGACTAGAGAGAGAAAGAAAGACTAGAGAGAGAGCCAGAGGCGTAGCTAGGGTTTTGGTTTAGTGGGGGCGAAACTTCTGAGTGGGCCCCTAATCAGAGAACCTCAGCAAATGACCGCGCTGTTGCCAAAAATAATCTATATATAAAAAGACCAATATTGATATTACCGCCATATGGTCTGTGGTAAATAATACCAGTCCTACAGAACATATAATAGATTACAGCACAGGTACAGATAATGACTTACCGCTGATGTTCTTTCTAATGGAATTGTTCACTTTTCATGTCTTTTCCATCTGGCCCAGACCGACATGACGACTTCTCCAGCCAGGACTCGACTGCAGAGATTACAACAAAGACACATTTCACTTCTCATATTTTTAGCACTGTCACGGTCACCAATTGGACTATTCTCAACCTGCACAAACTCCTCATCCTGCTGATACCCCAATACTGAGCCGCTGCTGCCATATGTGTCCCTATTTCTGCACCTGATACCCCAATACTGAGCCGCTGCTGCCGTATGTGTCCCTATTACTGCACCTGATACCCCAATACTGAGCTGCTGCTGCTGCCGTATGTGTCCCTATTACTGCACCTGCTGTGTGGTTCTGTGTGACCTCTAAATTTTAAAGCACCCTCTAGAATATAGTAATGCCGGGTGCAAGTGCCCTAGAAAACAGTGCCCTCATTTTGTCCCCTAGACTGTAATAATGCCCTGTGTGCCCCTTTGACAGTCACAGTAACCCGAGTTCCCAAATAACAATAAGTGTCCACTTTACATTTAATAATGTCCCAAGTCTCCCCCTGTACATCTCCCCTATACACAGAATAATGCCCCCTCACTGGATATATACTGACCCCTTAATGTCCCCAAACTATTTAATGGGTCCAACACTGTATGATGGCCCCTAGATAGCATCCATACAGCATAATCCACCAGATAGTCCTCAATATAGTATAATGCACCCCCATAGGCAGCCTCTATATTATAATAAACCCCCATAGGCAGAGTCTATAATATAATGCACCACCATAGGCAGCCGCTATATTATAATGCACCCCCATAGGCAGCCTCTGTAGTATAATGCATCCCCATAGGGAGTCTCTGTAGTATGATGCACCCCAATATGGAGCCTCTGTAGTATAATGCAGCCCCCATATACAGCCTCTGTAGTATAATGCACCCCCATTAAATAAAAAAAAAAAAACAATACTCACCTCCCGGCTCCTGTGCTGCTCACTATTCTCCCTCTCAGCGTCTGACAGCGGGCGCCGGCAGGTGATGTCATCGCGCCCGCTGTCAGACGCTGAGAGGGGGATTATGGGAGAGAAGGAGCACTCGCTCCTTCTCTCTCTATGCGGTCAGCTGTATCGGCTGGATGCCGATACAGCTGACCCTCCGATGACGGGTGGGGGGCCCACTGCTGGCACCGGGCCCCCCCACCGCCTGTTCAGGCCCCATAGCTTCCGGGCGGCAGAGCAGGGAGAGCGATTCTCCCTGCTCTGCCGCAGAATGTAACTGTATCGGCGTGCTGTGCGACCTATCCTTTCAAATCAGGGCCCACCACGCAGGAGCTGGGGCCCACCGGAGGTTTCTCCGGTGTCCCGGTGGCTCAGTCCGACCCTGCTTGCCAGCCTGATAATACCAGGCCACAGCAGTCTGCTTATCTTTGCTGGTTAACAAAAATAGGGGATCCTGTCGAAAAAAATTGGCGTGGGGTCCCCCCTATTTTTGTTAACCAGCCAGATGAAGCAGACTGCTGAGGCCTGGTTTTTCAGGCTGTTAAGGAGCCAAGATCCATGGACCTTGCCAGCCTGATAATACCAGGCCACAGCAGTCTGCATATCTTGGCTGGTTAACAAAAATAGGGGATCCCCTCGAAAAAAATTGGCATGGGGTCCCCCCTATTTTTGTTAACCAGCCAGATGAAGCAGACTGCTGAGGCCTGGTTTTTCAGGCTGTTAAGGAGCCAAGATCCATGGACCTTGCCAGCCTGATAATACCAGGCCACAGCAGTCTGCATATCTTGGCTGGTTAACAAAAATAGGGGATCCCCTCGAAAAAAAATTGGCGTGGGGTCCCCCCTATTTTTGTTAACCAGCCAGATGAAGCAGACTGCTGAGGCCTGGTTTTTCAGGCTGGTAAGGATCCAATATCCATGGACCTTGCCAGCCTGATAATACCAGGCCACAGAAGTCTGTTTAGCTTGGCTGGTTAACAAAAATAGGGATCCCCTCGAAAAAAAAAAACGGCGTAGGGGTCCCCCTATTTTTGTTAACCAGCCAAGTAAAATGCAGACTGCTGCGGCCTGGTATTAAAAGACTGTCAAGGCCCATGGATTTTGGCCCTCAACAGCCTGATAATACCAGGCTACAGCAGCCCCACATTTGGCGCATCAAAAGATGTGCCAATTGTGGCACTTTACCCGGCTCTTCCCACTTGCCCTGTAGCTGTGGCAAGCGGGGTAATAAGGGGTTAATGTCACCGTTGATTGCACGGTGACAATAAGCCCGGTTAATAATGGAGAGGCGTCAATAAGACACCGATCCATTATTAATCCCAAAGTTTTTAAATGTTTAAAAAAAAGACACAGCCAGAAAAAAGTATTTTAATGAAATAAAAGAGACAACACAGTTTTCATTTATTTTATTACTCTCTCATTCCTGCGACGCCATCGATCTCCTGTAAAAAAAGAAAAAAAACAAACCAACAGTATACCACCTGTCCGACGCAGTCCATAGTAACGAGTGTCCCACGACGATCCAGCTCTGCTACATCGGAATGCCAGGCAGGGCCTAACATCCCGACGCAGCACAGCTGATTACCTGCTTCTCCGGCGGTGACGTCATCGGACTGCTTTACGGCCGCGATTACCCAGCAGTCACTGCAGTTATCGCGAGAAACTGCATGTGACCGCCAGGGAGAAGAGGATGGCGGCCATCAAAGCAGTCCAGGACGTGACCGCCGGAGATCTTCTGCCAGGTAAGTGCCGCTGACTCCTGACAGACCCGACCGACGGACACTGACAGTGACAGTGACATTCCGATTCCGGTATCCGATATGACAAAAATATCGGTACTCGGAATCGGAAGTCCGATACAGCTAATATCGGCCGATACCCGATATTTGCAGTATCGGAATGCTCAACCCTACTGATGAGCACTATATACAGTGACTGATGAACACTAGATACAGTGACTGAAGGGAACTATATACAGTGACTGATGAGCATTATATACAGTAACTGATGAGCACTATATACAGTAACTGATGAGCACTATACACAGTGACTGATGAACAGTATATACGGTGAATGATGAGCACTATATACAGTGACTGATGAGCACTATATACTGTGACTGATGGGCACTATATCCAGTGACTGATGAGCACTATATACAGTGACTGATGAACACTATATACAGTATCTGATGAGCGCTATATACAGTGACTGATGAGCACTATATACAGTAACTGATGAGAACTATATACTGTGACTGATGAGCACTATATACAGTAACTGATGAGAACTATATACAGTGACTGATGAGCACTATATACTGTGACTGATGAGCACTATATACTGTGACTGATGAGCACTATATACAGTGACTGATGAGCGCTATATACAGTGACTGATGAGCACTATATACTGTGACTGATGAGCACTATATACAGTAACTGATGAGCACTATATACAGTGACTGATGAGCACTATATACAGTGACTGATGAGCACTATATACAGTGACTGATGAGCACTATATACAGTGACTGATGAGCACTATATACAGTGACTGATGAGTACTATATACGTGACTGATGAGCACTATATACAGTGACTGATGAGCACTATATACATTAACTGATGAGCACTAATACAGTAAATGATGAGCACTATATACAGTGACTGATGAGTACTATATACGTGACTGATGAGCACTATATACAGTGACTGATGAGCACTATATACATTAACTGATGAGCACTATATACAGTAAATGATGAGCACTATATACAGTGACTGATGAGTACTATATACTGTGACTGATGAGCACTATATACAGTGACTGATGTGCACTATATACATTAACTGATGAGCACTATATACAGTGAATGATGAGCGCTTTATATGGTGACTGATGAGCACTATATACAGTGAATGATGAGCACTATATACTGTGAGTCACAGTCACAGTCTGTGACTGATGAGCACTATATACTGTGACTGATGGGCACTATATACAATGAGTGATGAGCACTATATACAGTGACTGATGGTCACTATATACTGTAACTGATGAGCACTATATACTGTGACTGATGGGCACTATATACAGTGACTGATGAGCAGTATATACAGTGACTGATGAGCGCTATATACAGTGACTGATGGTCACTATATACAGTAATTGATGAGCACTATAAACAGTGAGTGATGATGAGCACTATATACAGTGACTGATGGGCACTATATACAGTAATTGATGAGTCCTATATACAGTGACTGATGAGCTCTATATTATGTGACTGATGAGCACTATATACAGTGACTGATGAGTACTATATACTGTGGCCGATGAGCACTATATACAGTGACTGATAAGCACTATATACTGTGACTGATGAGTACTATATACAGTGACTGATGAGTACTATATACTGTGACTGAAGGGAACTATATACAGTGACTGATGAGCACTATATACAGTAACTGATGAGCACTATTATACAGTGACTGATGAGCACTATATACAGTGACTGATGAGTACTATATACTGTGACTGATGAGCACTATATACAGTGACTGTTGAGCACTATATACAGTAACTGATGAGCACTATATACAGTGACTGATGAGTACTATATACTGTGATGATGAGCAATATATACAGTGACTGATGAGCACTATATACATTAACTGATGAGCACTATATACAGTGAATGATGAGCACTTTATACAGTGATGATGATCACTATATACAGTGAATGATGAGCACTAGATACTGTGACTGATGAGCACTATATACTGTGACTGATGGGCACTATATACAGTGAGTGATGATCACTATATACAGTGACTGATGGTCACTATATACTGTAACTGATGAGCACTATATACTGTGACTGATGGGCACTATATACAGTGACTGATGAGCAGTATATACAGTGACTGATGAGCGCTATATACAGTGATGATGGTCACTATATACAGTAATTGATGAGCACTATATACAGTGAGTGATGATGAGCACTATATACAGTGACTGATGAGCACTATATACAGTAATTGATGAGCCCTATATACAGTGACTGATGAGCTCTATATTATGTGACTGATGAGCACTATACACAGTAACTGATGAGCACTATATAGCGTGACTGATGAGTACTATATACTGTGGCGATGAGCACTATATACAGTGACTGATGAGCACTATATACAGTGACTGATGAGCACTATATAGAGTGACTGATAAGCACTATATACTGTGATTAATGAGTACTATATACAGTGACTGATGAGCACTATATACTGTGACTGATGGGCACTATATACAGTGACTGATGAGCTCTATATACATTGACTGATGAGCACTATATACAGTAACTGATGAGCACTATATACAGTTACTGATGAGCACTATATACAGTGACTGATGAGTACTATATACTGTAACTGATGAGCACTATATACAGTAAATGATGACCACTATATACAGTAACTGATGAGTACTATATACTGTGACTGATGAGCACTATATACAGTGACTGATGAGCACTATATACATTAACTGATGAGCACTATATACAGTGAATGATGAGCGCTTTATATGGTGACTGATGAGCACTATATACAGTGAATGATGAGCACTATATACTGTGACTGATGAGCACTATATACTGTGACTGATGGGCACTATATACAATGAGTGATGAGCACTATATACAGTGACTGATGGTCACTATATACTGTAACTGATGAGCACTCTATACTGTGACTGATGAGCACTATATACAGTGAGTGATGAGCACTATATACTGTGACTGATGAGTACTATATACAGTGACTGATGAGTACTATATACAGTGAATGATGAGCACTATATACTGTGACTGATGAGTACTATATACAGTGACTGATGAGTACTATATACAGTGAATGATGAGCACTATATACAGTGACTGATGAGCACTATATACTGTGACTGATGAGTACTATATACAGTGACTGATGAGTACTATATACAGTGAATGATGAGCACTATATACAGTGACTGATGGTCGCTATATACTGTAACTGAAGAGCACTATATACTGTGACTGATGGGCACTATATACAGTGACTGATGAGCAGTATATACAGTGACTCATGAGCGCTATATACAGTGACTGATGGTCACTATATACAGTAATTGATGAGCACTATATACAGTGACTGATGGGCACTATATACAGTAATTGATGAGCCCTATATACAGTGACTGATGAGCTCTATATTATGTGACTGTTGAGCACTATATACAGTAACTGATGAGCACTATATAGCGTGACTGATAAGCCCTATATACAGTGACTGATGAGTACTATATACTGTGGCCGATGAGCACTATATACAGTGACTGATGGGCACTATATACAGTGACTGATGAGGACTATATACAGTGACTGATTAGCACTATATACTGTGACTGATGAGTACTATATACAGTGACTGATGAGTACTATATACTGTGACTGAAGGGAACTATATACAGTGACTGATGAGCACTATATTGTTCTGTTTCGGTAGCTGAGGAGTGCAGGTAAAAAAGGCAATACACCAGAGCAGTTGGAATCTATGAGATTGCAGTACCCTGACTAACCACCACAACTAGAGGCAGCCGTGGAGCGTTCCTACGTTGGTCCTAGACGCCTCGTCACAGCCTGAGAAACTAACTACACCTAAAGATAGAAATAGGAAAGCTATCTGCCCCGGAGCAGAACCCCAAAGATAACAGAAAGCCCCCAAACATGTAATGGCGGTTAGACAAGAGGAAATACTGACACAGAAAGAAAATAGTATGAGCAAACGCTGGGGCACAAACTATCTAAATAGAAAAGGATAGGAAGGGTACTTACTGCAATCCCAGAAAACCCTGAAAAGCACCAACTCTACTAATTTCAAAATCACCTGAGATCACACGACCTCTACCACCTAAATTAGTTCTCTGGTGTAACAAAATAAAAACAGCAGCCACTGAAAAAACTGGAAAAAGCAAAAGAACAAAACTCAGTGGCTGAACTAAACTGAGAGGGCAGAAGCCCCCGGAGGGGACCCTGAAGGCCCCCAAAGAAGTGCAGGACAAAATGCAAAAATATAGCACAAACACAAAAGAAGCAAAAGTCTTATCTGTAAGCAGGAGATGCAGACACGACACAGCAGGCTACAAGGGAAACTGGAATGAAGGATTCAGACCAGAACAATTGATCACCGGCAACCCTGATGGGAAAATGACTCCCTTATATAAGACCAGTCAGTAACACCTGATTCCCAGTCCTCACAATCTTCACTAGCACCGCTTGTAACCACCAGAGGGAGCCTCTGCTCAGAACTCATCTCAAACCCATTCACAACAGTACCCCCCCCTTGAGGAGGGGTCACCGAACCCTCATTTGAGCAACCAGGTCGGTCAGGATGAGTTCTATGATACGCACGGATAAGTCTCCTAGCATGGATGTCCGAAGCAAACACCCAAGAATTGTCTTCCTGACCATAACCTCTCCACTTAACCAAATACTGGAGTTTCCGTCTAGAAAAACGAGAATCCAATATTTTCTCAACCACATACTCCAGATTGCCCTCAACCAAAACAGGGTCAGGAGGCACAGCAGCAGGAATCACTGGCTCAACAAACCTCTTCAACAAGGACTTGTGGAACACGTTATGGATCTTAAATGTCCCTGGAAGAAGCAAACGAAAAGAAACAGGATTAATAATCTCCATGATCTTATAAGGTCCAATGAACATAGGCTTAAATTTAGGAGATGCTACTCTCATAGGAATATTCTTTGAGGACAACCAGACAAAGTCCCCCACTTTAAACCGAGGACCATCAGTCCTATGCCGGTTAGCAAACCGCTGGGCCTTCTCCTGAGAGAGGGACAACCTCTCCACTACCTGGTCCCAAATCTGTTGCATACGCTCCACAACAGAGTCAACACCTGGACAGACAGAAGCCTCCGTCTGTCCTGAAGAAAATCGAGGGTGAAACCCAGAATTACAGAAAAACGGAGACATCAAAGTGGCAGAGCTAGCCCTATTATTAAGAGCAAACTCAGCCAAAGGCAAAAAAGAGACCCAGTCATCCTGATCAGCAGACACAAAGCATCTTAGATAAGTCTCCAATGTCTGGTTTGTTCTCTCAGTTTGACCATTGGTCTGAGGATGAAATGCCGAGGAGAAAGACAATTGAACACCCAGTTTAGAACAAAAAGTCCTCCAAAATCTGGAAACAAACTGGACTCCTCTGTCAGACACAATGTTCTCAGGAATGCCGTGTAAACGAACCACGTGCTGAAGGAACAACGGCACCAATTCAGAGGAGGAAGGCAACTTAGGTAATGGCACAAGATGTATCATTTTGGAAAACCTATCACAAATTACCCAGATGGTGGTCATTCTCTGAGAAACAGGAAATTAAATCCATAGAGATATGGGTCCATGGTCTCTTGGGCACAGGCAATGGCATCAACAAACCACTAGAGCGAGAGCAAGGCTTGGAGCGAGAGCAAGTCCCGCAGGACTGCACAAATTCCCTGACATCACGAGACAAGGTAGGCCACCAAAAGGACCGACTAACCAAGTCTCTGGTACCAAAAATTCCGGGATGCCCAGCCAATGCGGAACAATGAATCTCAGACATCACACTCTTTTTCCATTGGTCCGGGACAAACAATTTTCCAACAGGGCAGCGCTCGGGCCTATCCTCCTGACACCCCTCCAGAGCAAGTCTCAAATTGGGCGAGATGGCGGAAAGAACTACACCCTCTTTCAAAATAACAGAAGGATCAGATAACTCAGGAGAGTCCGCAAGGAAACTCCTCGAGAGGGCATCCGCCTTAACATTCTTAGTGCCAGGAAGAAAGGAAACCACAAAATTAAAACGTGTGAAAAACAAGGCCCACCTGGCCTGTCTAGGATTGAGTCGCTTGGCAGATTCCAGATAGACCAGATTCTTATGGTCCGTAAGGACCACCACCTGATGTTTGGCTCCCTCCAGCCAATGTCTCCACTCTTCAAAAGCCCACTTCATGGCCAATAACTCCCGATTACCTACGTCATAATTACGTTCAGTAGGAGAAAATTTTCGAGAGAAAAAGGCACAAGGGTTACTTTTAGAGGTCTCTGGATCTTTTTGGGACAAAACGGCACCTGCCCCAATTTCAGAGGCATCAACCTCCACCTGAAATGGCAGAGAAACATCAGGCTGCCGTAGAACAGGAGCAGAAGTGAATCTCTGCTTAAGTTCCTGAAATGCAGAGACTGCCTCAGGAGGCCAATTCACCACATCAGAACCCTTTCTGGTCAAATCAGTTAATGGTTTAACAATAACCGAGAAATTACCAATAAATTTACGATAAAAATTGGCAAAACCCAAAAATCTCTGAAGAGCCTTTAATGAAGTAGGTTGGACCCAATCACAGATGGCCTGAACCTTGACCGGGTCCATTTCAATAACAGATGGGGACAAAATGAATCCCAGAAATGAGATCCTCTGTACGCCAAAAAGACACTTTGATCCCTTCACATACAGAGCATTCTCTCTCAAAATCTGGAATACAGTTCGAACATGTTTCACATGAGAGTCCCAGTCATTAGAAAAAATCAAGATATCATCCAAATAAACAATCAGAAATTTGTCCACAAAATCCCTGAAAATGTCATTCATGAAGGACTGGAAGACGGAAGGAGCATTAGTGAGCCCAAAGGGCATCACTAGGTACTCAAAATGCCCTTCAGGGGTATTGAATGCCGTCTTCCATTCATCCCCGTGCTTAATGCGAATAAGGTTATACGCCCCCCTGAGGTCAAGCTTGGTAAACCAAGTAGCGTTTTTCACCCTGGAAAACAGGTCAGAAATCAAGGGTAACGGGTATTGATATTTCACAGTAATATTGTTCAAGAGACGATAATCAATACACGGCCTTAATGAACCATCTTTTTTGGCCACAAAGAAAAAACCGGCACCTAAGGGTGAAGAGGATGGTCTGATATGACCCTTCTCCAATGATTCCTTGATATAAGACCGCATAGCGTCATGTTCAGGTACAGACAAGTTAAAAAGGCGACCTTTAGGGAATTTACTACCCGGCACTAATTCAATAGCGCAGTCATAGCTCCTATGGGGAGGCAAGGATGCAGATTTACTTTCGCTAAACACATCAGAAAAATCAAACAAAAAGTCAGGAACATCCTGAGCCTGGGGGGAGGCAGAAAAAACAGGAGTGTTGGTATTAACACATTGGCAGCCCCAACTGGTTACAGACACAGATTTCCAATCCAAAACAGGATTATGAGACTGTAACCAAGGGAAACCCAGCACGATAATGTCATGCAGATTATATAGAACCAAAAATTTGCAGCACTCCTGGTGATCAGGTTCAACCCTCATTATCACCTGAGTAGAAAACTGGGGTTTATTCTCAGCCAAAGGGGTAGAATCGATCCCCAGTAGGGGAATAGACTTCTGTAGGGGTATCAAGGGAAACCCACAACGTTTAGCAAAATCATAATCCATCAGGTTAATAGCTGCTCCAGAATCAACGAAAGCCTGAGCAGAAAATGAGGACAGAGAGCATATCAGAGTGACAGTTAATAAAAACTTAGTCTGAACACTACCCAAGACAACTGAGCGTGCAAAACGTCTTCCCCGCTTAGGGCAGACTGAAATAGCATGAGAGGCATCACCACAGTAGAAACATAACCCATTGCGCATTCGAAACTCATGACGCTGTGCCCCAGACACCACTCTATCACACTGCATGGGTTCAGAAGCTGGTTCACAAGGCAACACCATTCCACGCATACTTCTCCGCTCACGCAAACGTCTGTCAATTTGAATCGCTAATGACATAGAATCATTGAGACCAGAGGGGACAGGGAATCCCACCATAACATCCTTTACATTATCTGACAGACCCTTCCGGAAAAGGGCCGCCAAAGCGTCGTCATTCCATTTGGTCAGGACTGCCCACCTACGGAATCTCTGACAGTATAACTCAGCGTCATCAAGCCCCTGATTTAATGCCAACAAGGTTTTTTCAGCTTGATCAGTGACATTAGGCTCATCGTACAATAACCCCAAAGCCTGAAAAAACGCATCAACATCACTCAAAACAGGATCCCCAGGTATCAGGGAAAAAGCCCAATCCTGAGGATCGCCGCGCAGGAGAGAGATAATAATTTGAACCTGCTGCGCTGCGTTTCCTGAGGACTTAGATTTTAAGGCAAAAAACAATTTACAATTATTTTTGAAATTCTGAAACTTAGCTCGATCCCCTAAAAACAAATCTGGCATGGGGATCCTAGGTTCCACAACAGGCAACCTAGCAAGATATGCAGCAATACTCTGAACCTCAGTGACAAGCTGATCCACACGGCCAGACAACTGTGCAAACTCCATTGGGAGAAAAGATCCTCCCCAGCACCCAGAGATACAGAGGAAAAAAAAAAAAAATGCAACAAACAGAAAAATATCTCTGACAACTCTGACAACTTTTTTTCTTTCACAATATTTTTTTTTCCTTCTGTGAGTACCATACAATTTCAATTTTTAGGCCGGTGATACTGTTCTGTTTCGGTAGCTGAGGAGTGCAGGTAAAAAAGGCAATACACCAGAGCAGTTGGAATCTATGAGATTGCAGTACCCTGACTAACCACCACAACTAGAGGCAGCCGTGGAGCGTTCCTACGTTGGTCCTAGACGCCTCGTCACAGCCTGAGAAACTAACTACACCTAAAGATAGAAATAGGAAAGCTATCTGCCCCGGAGCAGAACCCCAAAGATAACAGAAAGCCCCCAAACATGTAATGGCGGTTAGACAAGAGGAAATACTGACACAGAAAGAAAATAGTATGAGCAAACGCTGGGGCACAAACTATCTAAATAGAAAAGGATAGGAAGGGTACTTACTGCAATCCCAGAAAACCCTGAAAAGCACCAACTCTACTAATTTCAAAATCACCTGAGATCACACGACCTCTACCACCTAAATTAGTTCTCTGGTGTAACAAAATAAAAACAGCAGCCACTGAAAAAACTGGAAAAAGCAAAAGAACAAAACTCAGTGGCTGAACTAAACTGAGAGGGCAGAAGCCCCCGGAGGGGACCCTGAAGGCCCCAAAGAAGTGCAGGACAAAATGCAAAAATATAGCACAAACACAAAAGAAGCAAAAGTCTTATCTGTAAGCAGGAGATGCAGACACGACACAGCAGGCTACAAGGGAAACTGGAATGAAGGATTCAGACCAGAACAATTGATCACCGGCAACCCTGATGGGAAAATGACTCCCTTATATAAGACCAGTCAGTAACACCTGATTCCCAGTCCTCACAATCTTCACTAGCACCGCTTGTAACCACCAGAGGGAGCCTCTGCTCAGAACTCATCTCAAACCCATTCACAACACTATATACAGTTACTGATGAGCACTATATACAGTGACTGATGAGTACTATATACTGTGACTGATGAGCACTATGTACAGTAACTGATGAGCACTATATACAGTAAATGATGAGCACTATATACATTAACTGATGAGTACTATATACTGTGACTGATGAGCACTTTATACAGTGACTGATGAGCACTATATATTGTGACTGATGGGCATTATATACAGTGACTGATGAGCACTATATACTGTGACTGATGAGTACTATATACAGTGACTGATGAGCACTATATACAGTGACTGATGAGCACTATATACAGTGACTGATGAGCACTATATACAGTGACTGATAAGCACTATATACTGTGACTGAAGGGAACTATATACAGTGACTGATGAGCACTATATACAGTTACTGATGAGCACTATATACAGTGACTGATGAGTACTATATACTGTGACTGATGAGCACTATATACAGTGACTGATGAGCACTATATACAGTAAATGAAGAGCACTATATACATTAACTGATGAGTACTATATACTGTGACTGATGAGCACTTTATACAGTGACTGATGAGCACTATATATTGTGACTGATGGGCATTATATACAGTGACTGATGAGCACTATATACTGTGACTGATGAGTACTATATACAGTGACTGATGAGCACTATATACAGTGACTGATGAGCACTATATACAGTGACTGATGAGTACTATATACAGTGACTGATGAGCACTATATACAGTGACTGATGAGCACTATATACAGTGACTGATGAGCACTATATACAGTAACTGATGAGCCCTATATACAGTGACTGATGAGTACTATATACTGTGGCCGATGAGCACTATATAGAGTGACTGATGAGCACTATATACAGTGACTGAGGAGCACTATATAGAGTGACTGATAAGCACTATATACTGTGATTGATGAGTACTATATACAGTGACTGATGAGTACTATATACTGTGACTGAAGGGAACTATATACATTGACTGATGAGCACTATATACTGTGACTGATGAGCACTATATACAGTTACTGATGAGCACTATATACAGTGACTGATGAGTACTATATACTGTAACTGATGAGCACTATATACAGTGACTGATGAGCACTATATACAGTAAATGATGAGCACTATATACAGTGACTGATGAGCACTATATACAGTAACTGATGAGCACTATATACAGTGACTGATGAGCACTATATACAGTGACTGATGAGCACTATATACATTAACTGATGAGCACTATATACGGTGAATGATGAGCGCTTTATATGATTACTGATGAGCACTATATACAGTGAATGATGAGCACTATATACTGTGACTGATGAGCACTATATACTGTGACTGATGGGCACTATATACAATGAGTGATGAGCACTATATACAGTGACTGATGGTCACTATATAGTGTAACTGATGAGCACTATATACTGTGACTGATGGGCACTATATACAATGACTGATGAGCAGTATATACAGTGACTGATGAGCACTATATACAGTGACTGATGAGCAATATATACAGTGACTGATGAGCGCTATATACAGTGACTGATGGTCACTATATACAGTAATTGATGAGCACTATATACAGTGACTGATGGGCACTATATACAGTAATTGATGAGCCCTATATACAGTGACTGATGAGCTCTATATTATGTGACTGTTGAGCACTATATACAGTAACTGATGAGCACTATATAGCGTGACTGATGAGCCCTATATACTGTGACTGATGAGTACTATATACTGTGGCCGATGAGCACTATATACAGTGACTGATGAGCACTATATACAATGACTGATAAGCCCTATATACTGTGACTGATGAGTACTATATACAGTGACTGATGAGTACTATATACTGTGACTGAAGGGAACTATATACAGTGACTGATGAGCACTATATACAGTAACTGATGAGCACTATATACATTTACTGATGAGCACTATATACAGTGACTGATGACAACTATATACTGTGACTGATGAGCACAATATACAGTGACTGATGAGCACTATATACAGTAAATGATGAGCACTATATGCATTAACTGATGAGTACTATATACTGTGACTGATGAGCACTGTATGCAGTGACTGATGAGCACTATATACAGTGACTGATGAGTACTATATACTGTGACTGATGAGCACTATTTACAGTGACTGATGAGCACTATATACTGTGACTGATGAGTACTATATACAGTGACTGATGAGCACTATATACAGTAACTGATGAGCACTATATACACTGACTGATAAGCACTATATACTGTGACTGATGAGCACTATATACAGTGACTGATGAGCACTATATACAGTGACTGATGCGCACTATATACAGTTACTGATGAGCACTATATACAGTGCCTGATGAGTACTATGTACTGTGGCCTATGAGCACTATATACAGTGACTGATGAGCACTATATACAGTGACTGATGAGCACTATATACTGTGACTGATGAGCACTATATATAGTAACTGATGAGCACTATATACAGTGACTGATGAGCACTATATACAGTACCTGATGAGAGCTATATATATAGTGAATGATGAGCATTATATACTGTGACTGATGAGCACTATATACAGTGACTGATGAGCACTATATACAGTAACTGATGAGCACTATATATACAGTGACTAATTAGCGCTATATACTATGACTGATGAGCACTATACACAGTGACTGATGGGCACTATATACAGTGACTGAAGAGCACTACATACTGTGACTGATGGGAACTATATACAGTGAGTGATGAGCACTATATACAGTGATGATGGTCACTATATACTGTAACTGATGAGCACTATATACAGTTGCTGATGAGCACTATATACTGTGACTGATGGGCACTATATACTGTGACTGATGAGCCCTACAGTTAGGTCCATAAATATTTGGACAGAGACAACATTTATCTAATTTTGGTTCTAGACATTACACAATGAATTTGAAACAAAACAAATCAGATGCAGTTGAAGTTCAGACTTTCAGCTTTCATTTGAGGGTATCCACATTAAAATTGGATGAAGGGTTTAGGAGTTTCAGCTCCTTAACATGTGCCACCCTGTTTTTAAAGGGACCAAAAGTAATTGGACAAATGACTCCAAGGCTATTTCATGGACAGGTGTGGGCAATCCCTTTGTTATGTCATTCTCAATTAAGCAGATGAAAGGGCCGGAGTTGATTTGAGGTGTGGTGTTTGCATTTGGAAGGTTTTGCTGTGAAGGAAACATGCGGTCACAGGAGATCTCCATGCAGGTGAAACAAGCCATCCTTAAGCTGCAAGAACAGAAAAAAACCCATCCAAGAAATTGCTACAACATTAGAAGTGGCAAAATCTACAATTTGGTACATCCTGAGAAAGAAAGAAAGCACTGGTGAACTCATCAATCCAAAAAGACCTGGGAGCCCACGGAAGACAACAGTGGTGGATGATCGCTGCATACTTTCTTTGGTGAAGAAGAACCCGTTCACAACATCAACTGAAGTCCAGAACACTCTCAGTGAAGTAGGTGTATCTGTCTCTAAGTCAACAGTAAAGAGAAGACTCCATGAAAGTAAATACAAAGGGTTAACATCTAGATGCAGACCATTCATCAATTCCAAAAATAGACAGGCCAGAGTTAAATTTGCTGAAAAACACCTCCAGAAGCCAGCTCAGTTCTGGAAAAGTATTCTATGGACAGATGAGACAAAGATCAACCTGTACCAGAATGATGGGAAGCCAAAAGTTTGGAGAAGAAAGGGAACGGCACATGATCCAAGGCACACCACATCCTCTGTAAAACATGGTGGAGGCAACGTGATGGCATGGGCATGCATGGCTTTCAATGGCACTGGGTCACTTGTGTTTATTGATGACATAACAGCAGACAAGAGTAGCCGGATGAATTCTGAAGTGTACCGGGATATACTTTCAGCCCAGATTCAGCCAAATGCTGCAAACTTGATTGGACGGCGCTTCATAGTACAGATGGATAATGACCCCAAGCATACAGCCAAAGCTACACAGGAGTTCATGAGTGCAAAAAAGTGGAACATTCTTCAATGGCCAAGTCAATCACAGATCTTAACCCAATTGAGCATGCATTTCACTTGCTCAAATCCAGACTTAAGAGGGAAAGACCCACAAACAAGCAAGACCTGAAGGCTGTGGCTGTAAAGGCCTGGCAAAGCATTAAGAAGGAGGAAACCCAGCGTTTGGTGATGTCCATGGGTTCCAGACTTAAGGCAGTGATTGCCTCCAAAGGATTCGCCACAAAATATTGAAAATAAAAATATTTTGTTTGGGTTATGTTTATTTGTCCAATTACTTTTGACCTCCTAAAATGTGGAGTGTTTGTAAAGAAATGTGTACAATTCCTACATTTTCTAACACATATTTTTGTTCAACCCTTCAAATTAAACGTTACAATCTGCACTTGAATTCTGTTGTAGAGGTTTCATTTCAAATCCAATGTGGTGGCATGCAGAGCCCAACTCGCGAAAATTGTGTCACTGTCCAAATATTTCTGGCCCTGACTGTATATACTGTGACTGATAAGCACTATGTACAGTGACTGATGAGCTCCATATACAGTGACTGATGAGCTCCATATACAGTGACTGATGAGCACTATATACCTTGACTAATGAGCATTATATACAGTGACTGATGAGCGCTATATACAGTGACTGATGCATGGGCGTACCCAGAATCAAAACTAGGGGGGGGCAAGCCAATGTCGCATCTTATACAGTCCTGGCCAAAAGTTTTGAGAATGAAACAAATATTATATTTTCACATGATCTGCTGCCCTCTGGTTTTTATGTGTGTTTGACAGATGTTTTTATCACAGACAGAAATATAATTGCAAACATATGAGTAACAAAAGCTTATATTGACAGTTAGAATGAGTTAATGCAGCAAGTCAATATTTGCAGTGTTGACCCTTCTTCTTCAGGACCTCTGCAATTATCCCTGGCATGCTCTCAATCAACTTCTGGACCAAATCCTGGCTGATAGCAGTCCATTCTTGCACAATCAATGCTTTCATTTTGTCAGAATTTTTAGGTTTTTGTTTGTCCACCCAGGGCCGGCTCCAGGTTTTTATGGGCCCCGGGCGAAAGAGCCTCAGTGGGCCCCTTTAACACAGACCACGATTCATGATGCACAGATACGGCAGAGAAATATGGGTATAGTACTATGCCAAACACTTCTTTTCTTCCATTACATGACTGATATCTATTGTAAATTGTACAATAGCTCAAAAACCGCCAAATCCTCACAGCGCACAGTACAGACTGGACAGTACAGTCCTCCATACAATATTATGGGCACCACAGTCTCCCCCTCATCACCCATATAATACCCCATGCAGGATGTCACCCCCCATATAATGCTCCATACAGAATACTGGACCCAAAATAATGCTCCATACAGAATACTGGACCCAAAATAATGCTCCATACAGGATACTGGTCCCATATAATGCTCCATACAAAATATGGAGCTCTCCTCTGCGCTGTACTGCATTCTGCACTGTTACGGCTCAGGAAAGGGCGCTGTGGAAAGACTCCCCATTATCATCATCATTGCCTCCTTATCATCATCATTGCCTCCCCATCATCATCATGGCCTCCCCATTATCATCAATGCCTGCCCATCATCATCATCTCCTCCCCATCATCATCAATGCCTGCCCATCATCATCTTCTCCCCATCATCAATGCCTGCCCATTATCATCAATGCCTGCCCATTATCATCATCTTCTCCCCATCATCATCAATGCCTCCCCATTATCAGCAATGCCTGCCCATCATCATCTCCCCCCATCATCATCAATGCCTGCCCATCATCATCTTCTCCCCATCATCATCAATGCCTCCCCATTATCATCAATGCCTGCCCATTATCATCATCTTTTCCCCATCATCATCATCAATGCCTCCCCATTATCAGCAATGCCTGCCCATCATCACACACAGACAGCACACAAGCACTCTCTCACATACATACACACACACATACACATACATACACACACAAAGCACCGCACTACATACACACAGAGACACACACACGTCTTACCTGTCCGGCGTCCCCGCGCTCTGTGCCACAGCTGGCCGCTGAATGATGACGTCATTCAGCGGCGCTGCTGTGAGAGGAAGCGCCGGCGCCCCCTGGAGCCCGGAGCTGCGGCAGCAGAGGCACGGGAGAGGTAAGTATTGTGCCAGCTGCTGCCGGGGCCCTGAGCAAGCGGGGGGGGCCCAGTGGCGGCGCTGACACCGCTCTTCTCCGCTAACGGGCGCGGGGGTGCCAGACTGCGAGTGGGCCCCCCCGCCTGCTCAGGGCCCCGGCACTTGCCCGGGTGTGCTGGGTGCTGACGCCGGCCCTGGTCCACCCGTCTCTTGATGATTGACCACAAGTTCTCAATAGGATTAAGATCTGGGGAGTTTCCAGGCCATGGACCCAAAATCTCTATGTTTTGTTCCCTGAGCCATTTAGTTATCACCTTTGCTTTATGGCAAGATGCTCCATCATGCTGGAAAAGGCATTGTTGATCGCCAAACTGCTCTTGGAGGGTTGGGAGAAATTGCTCTTGGAGGACTGTTATGAATGTGCTAGAGATGGTTTCTGAGCAGAGGCTCCCTCTGGTGGTTACAGACAGTACTGAACCTTTCAGCGAGGAGTGGCAATCTGGAATCACGGACTGGTCTGATATAAGGGAGGTTCCCTCCCATGAGGTTGCCGGTGATCAATTGTTCTTGTCTCAATTGTGGTTCCTGGTTCATTTGGAAGTTTGCTGGAGTCTTGCCTGTATCTCCTGCTTTCAGATAAGATATTTTTTGCTTTTCTTTTTGTGCTTGCTTTTTGCATTGTTTTCTGCACTTTTGTGGAGGTCAGCCAGGTCCCCTCCTGGGGCCTGAGCTCCTCACAGTTTTTCTGCAGCCACTGTTATTTGCTCATTTGCTTTTTCCTGTTTTTTTCACTGGCTGCGGCTTGGTTTTTGTTCACACTGAGATCTGATTTAGTGGGTGGCGAGATCGTGTGATCTCAGTTTTTTTGTAATCAGAATTGTTGGATTTTTGTAGGGTTTTCTGGGTTGCAGAAAGTAATCTCTCCTGTCCTATCCTATTTAGTCAGCTTGTGGCCCCTGCGTTTGCTCAGTCTATTTTCTTCCTATGTTTGTATTTTCATCTTGTCTAACCGCCATTATATGTTTGGGGGCTTCCTATTTTCTTTGGGGATCTGCTCCGGGGCAGAAAGCTTTCATCTTTCTGCCTTTATGTGTAGTTATCTCTCAGGCTGTGACGAGGCGTCTAGGATCAACGTAGGAACGCTCCACGACTACCTCTAGTTGTGTTGTTAGTTTAGGAATCTGCAACCCATCAGTTACCAACATCTCAGGTGTTCGGCTGCCCTGCTGTTGTTCCTGTTCTCCTCAGCTACCGAAACATAACAGTATCACCGGCCATAACTGAAAATTGTATGGTACTCACAGAAGGGAAAAATAGTGTGGAAAGAAAAAAGTTGTCAGAGTTGTCAGAGATTTTTTTTTTCTGTCGCATTTTTTCCCTCTTTTTCTCTGGGTGCTGAGGAGGATTTTTTTTCTCTCAATGGAGTTTGCACAGTTGTCTGGCCGTGTGGATCAGCTTGCCACTGAGGTTCGGAGTATTGCTACCTATCTTGCTGGGTTGCCGGTTGTGGAACCTAGGATTCCCATGCCAGATTTGTTTTTGGGGATCGGGCTAAATTCCTGAATTTCAAAAATAACTGTAAGTTGTTTTTTGCCTTAAAGCCTAAGTCTTCAGGTATCGCAGCACAGCAGGTTCAAATTGTCATCTCTTCTGCATGGCGATCCTCGGGATTGGGCTTTTTCCCTGACACCTGGGGATCCTGTTTTGAATGATATTGATGCATTTTTTCTGGCTCTGGGGTTATTGTACGATAAACCTAATGTCACTGATCAAGCTGAAAAAACCTTGTTGGCATTAAATCAGGGTCTTGAAGACGCTGAGTTGTACTGTCAGAAATTTCAAAAGTGGGCAGTCCTGACCAAATGGAATGATGATGCTTTGGCAGCCCTTTTTCGGAAGGGTCTGTCAGAGAATGTAAAGGATGTTATTGTGGGATTCCCTGCTCCCTCTGGTCTCAATAATTCTATGTCATTGGCTATTCAAATTGACAGACGTTTGCGTGAGCACAGAGGTATGCGTGAGATAGTGTTGCCTTGTGAGCCAGCTTCTGAGTCCATGCAGTGTGATAGAGTGACTTCTGGGGCTCAGCGTCATGAGTTTCGAAAGCGCAATGGGTTATGTTTCTACTGTGGTGATGCCTCTCATGCTATTTCAATGTAATACAAAAAACATGGCACTCAATGAACTGATATGAATGTAGGTGCACAAGTAGGGTCTCCAGCCCAAATATCAGAATCAAAACAAAACTTGGCACTCTGAATATTAAATAATGGAACAAACGAAGATAATTGTTGCTGTGGTTTTTTCTTTTTAATTGCATCCGTGAAAGAAAAAAGTGATGTACATAAAAGATGAACGTTTTCGGCCGTACAACAACAGCCTTCTTCAGACACTATGTACAGATTTGAACTGAAATATATCAAGATAACACAATAAACATTGTGAGTACATAAGAAAAAATGAAAGCAAAATAGCAACATAACAGAAAAGTATTAATAAAAAAAACAAACATGTCAACGAAAATTGTAGAGTCTCACACGGCTCATTCCTCCAGAGGTGCTCAGTAAACGTGTGATAGAGTTTTTGTTAAGGACAAACTTTTTTGTAATAATGCAAAACCTAAAGAAGGTAAGTAGAAATAAGCCAGATACCATAAAAGGATATAGAGATCACCTAGTCAAAGTACTGTGATAAATCCAGCCATATAGTATATGGAGAGCAATGCCTGTAATGAAACAGCAGTTTTTTTTACTATGCAGTGATAAAATAGTGATGAGCCAATTACTTAGCCCAAGTACAGAAGAAAAGGTAGAAGGGAACACTCCCTTGAAAAAAAGAGAAAAGCAGGAAGGAGAAAAAAGGAAGGAGAAAAAAGCAAGAGGGGGAGAAAAGGAAGAGGGGAAGGAAAGCAAAAATAGTAAGGAATACCTTTGAAAAAACGGATGTGATGAGGTAAACCACAGAAGGTGGGTAACTGAAAAGCAAATGTGTTTTACAGTTAAAAACAGTTATGAAGGAAGGGGCAGAAAACCAATAAAATGTGTATTCTATAAAACAGGTAATACCTTGGAAGAGACATCCAATACTAATAGGGGAAAGCGCTGGAGGCTAGAACTAGCAAAGTCAAGGCGCTGTAGGAAAAACAAGATATAAATATATAGTTGATAATTGAAAAAAGTGGTGCCTAGAAAAGCAACACCACCAAAACGATTAATGTTACCTGTGTGGAGCTTACTAGAGAGAAGCTGTGAAAATGAGAAGAGAATAATTAAAAGAGTACTATAGAGAGGCAAAGTATATGGAAAGGCAAAGTCTATAAGGGTAAATGAAGTGTTAAATACCTATGAGGCGGCCATGCTGGGCAAATGGGAAAAGCGCTAATGGCTGCAAAGGCAGCAAAGGAGATGCGCTGTGGAAAAACAAGCAAAAATGTAAAGGTAGGCAATAGTGGGAGCGCCATAGAAAGCGCCCCACTAAAATATGAAGGGGTTACCTGTGAAATACTTGTATGAGCTTGTGGCCGTCTGGAGGTAGGACGCTGTATGCGCCCTACTTCCGGGTTTAAGAGGGCATAGCGTGCCGCGTCATGGTGACGCGGTCGTGTACGGCGCATGCGCCGTGGAGTGGCTCGTGAACGAGCAGGAGATCACCTGACAGCGCGTCATGGTGACTCGGACGTGAGGGGCGCATGCGCGCTGAGCTGTGGAAGAAGGAGGGCAAATAAAGCATCATGTGATGCTGTAGAAAAAACGGAATATCACCAGATGACGGATCGCGGTATATAACAGGGGATGAAAAATAGGGAAGAGGAGAAATGAAAATAACTAACAAAGAGTAAATAGGGTAAAATGAAGAATACAAAAAATAAGAAGATATAGAAAATGGGTGGAACATGAAAAATGCAGAGGGAAAATAAATACTAATAGAGGGGAAAAGGAACAAGAGAGGGACGAACAGAGGAAAAGTGCAGGGAATGCAGGGAATGGTAGAGATAGAGCGAGGATGTGACAATACAATACAATACAAACAATACAAACTTCTTATTTTTTGTATTCTTCATTTTACCCTATTTACTCTTTATTAGTTATTTTCATTTCTCCTCTTCCCTATTTTTCATCCCCTGTTATATACCGCGATCCGTCATCTGGTGATATTCCGTTTTTTCTACAGCATCACATGATGCTTTATTTGCCCTCCTTCTTCCACAGCTCAGCGCGCATGCGCCCCTCACGTCCGAGTCACCATGACGCGCTGTCAGGTGATCTCCTGCTCGTTCACGAGCCACTCCACGGCGCATGCGCCGTACACGACCGCGTCACCATGACGCGGCGCGCTATGCCCTCTTAAACCCGGAAGTAGGGCGCATACAGCGTCCTACCTCCAGATGGCCACAAGCTCATACAAGTATTTCACAGGTAACCCCTTCATATTTTAGTGGGGCGCTTTCTATGGCGCTCCCACTATTGCCTACCTTTACATTTTTGCTTGTTTTTTCCACAGCGCATCTCCTTTGCTGCCTTTGCAGCCATTAGCGCTTTTCCCATTTGCCCAGCGTGGCCGCCTCATAGGTATTTAACACTTCATTTACCCTTATAGACTTTGCCTTTCCATATACTTTGCCTCTCTATAGTACTCTTTTAATTATTCTCTTCTCATTTTCACAGCTTCTCTCTAGTAAGCTCCACACAGGTAACATTAATCGTTTTGGTGGTGTTGCTTTTCTAGGCACCACTTTTTTCAATTATCAACTATATATTTATATCTTGTTTTTCCTACAGCGCCTTGACTTTGCTAGTTCTAGCCTCCAGCGCTTTCCCTATTAGTATTGGATGTCTCTTCCAAGGTATTACCTGTTTTATAGAATACACATTTTATTGGTTTTCTGCCCCTTCCTTCATAACTGTTTTTAACTGTAAAACACATTTGCTTTTCAGTTACCCACCTTCTGTGGTTTACCTCATCACATCCGTTTTTTCAAAGGTATTCCTTACTATTTTTGCTTTCCTTCCCCTCTTTGTCACGCTGTATAGCAGATAAATATAATATATATATATGTGATGACAGTAATCTATATCAAAAGGGCAACATACTATATAACATGCGCATAGATATATGATAACATAGAATTACCTGACAGAATGTCCAGTGGGTCAATACGGAATCCGTTATACGCGGTCTCCGGCTAGAGGGTGACCGGGGTCTATGCTGACCCTAAACTGGGGTCCTAACTAATCCCTCTACCTGGAGGTACTGTTAAAGGTACAGAGGTCCAGGCCACCAGCGTAAACCCTGTCTCCTATCAATCCCTGCCAACTGTAATCTAGTCCTAAGAAGGACCCTGAATACCACCAAAGGGAATGAACAGGTAACGGTTAATGAACAGAAAGACATACAAGAAAGACAAGAAATAAAGTAAATAAAGTCTTACATACAACACTCACACACAGTAGGAACACCTAAGGTCTCAGAGATAAACTATAAGCTATAAGAGTAAAAACAACTAAGGAGCTCTTAGCTTAAATATTCTCAGAACCGATCCAGTCTGCTAGACTACATGAATGCTTTCACCGGCATCTAACACCCAGACTGGCAGGGATATAAAGGAAGCTAATTAGAACATAATCAAAAGCAGCCGGGCGAGGCTGGACCTAGTCTTAGCAAAGAGCTAGGTAAAATTAACTCCCTCATTACCAAACACAAAGAAACAGCAACTCAGCTGTGAGAAGTCAGAGTGTGTAATCGCGACGATCTTCGTGGCGATGCACCCATGACAGTACCCCCCCCTCTACGAGGGGACTCCGGACCCTCAGGCCAGGTCTGCCCGGGTGAGTTGTGTGAAAGGTCCGAACCAATCGATCTGCGTTAACATCAGACGCAGGGACCCACGTCCTCTCCTCAGGACCATACCCCCTCCAATGAACCAAGTACTGAAGGGATCGGCGACTGAGACGTGAGTCAATGATTTTCGACCCATGAAATTCCACGTTATCATTGACCACCACTGAAGGAGGAGGTAGAGGTGACGGTATGACTGGTGCCACATACTTTTTAAGTAATGACTTGTGAAACACATTATGAATTTTAAACGTAGGAGGAGGTCCAGACGAAATGCCACAGGATTAATTATGGAACTGATCCTGTACGGCCCGAGAATCTGGGACCCAACCTCCAGGAGGAAACTTTAAGTTTTATATTCCTGGTAGACAACCAAACCAGATCGTTCACCTTCAGATCTCGACCAGAAACTCTCCCCCTATCAGCCATCCGTTTGTAACGGTTCCCCGTAACCTTCAGTCTTAACCGATCTGGAACTATCAGTCTCCCTGGAAGTCCCACAGGGGCGTCCCCCTGAGCCCCCAATACCTCCCCCTCAAGCTCAGAGCATACAGCTGACACTACAACTCCCTCCTGAGGAATAGGAACCGGATCATCCGTCTTCCCGGCCCCTGGGAAAGTACGAGATAAGGCATCAGGAAGCAACTTTATTGAGCAGTCAATCCGATGAGGAGGTAACTCTTTACACCCCTCCTCTGAGAACATCTCCCCAAAGTCCTCCAGAAAAGGAGACAAAGTCCTAGGCACAACCGCACCGATGACCGTGCTCATGCAGTTATTCCTGCAAAATTCACCCCACTGGCTTATCTTTCTGGATTGCCAATCAATCACGGGTTTGTTTACCAACCAAGGAAGTCCCAACACAATAGGGAGTAGGTAGAACCCCAACCTTAACAAGACAATTGCTCTTTATGTAGGCCCCTACTCGAAGATCTATGTTATGACCGCTGTACCAAGCTACCTTGACCAAGATCTAGAATCAATAGAGACTATGGGCCCCGGTTTGGCCAATACACTCGTTGCATACCATGCACCGGGGCAAACCGAGCGTCCACCAATTAGCCCCGGACCCACATCAAAAAAACAAAATCCCTCATTCTAGTACCAATCACCACCTCCGCAGGCACGAAAAAACTGGGGAGGGGATTGGGGACGAAAAACACACTCCCAGGTAACTCCTTTGCTCAAAGAGGCCCGGGATGGACACCCCCCAACAAAATGTCCCTCTCTCCCGAAAAAAGAAACACCTTCTAGTCTGGGGTTGCACCGCCGATTCCCTCCTACAAAAAGATGTCCTCCCAACTCATGGGTTCCTCGAACAGACAAGGGGAACCTCAGTATAAGGGATTTTAAGTATAGGTGGAGTCTCAGGGGGCGGAGTTACCTCGCGTCTTCCCCAATTCGCCCACAAATGCAATACGGGGCCATACAGCCTCCAGTGATGGGAGAATCATACTGAGCCAACCATCTTTTAATTTGTCAGACAATCCTTACAAAACTGGCCCTAAAGCGGGTCATTCCACTGAGTATCTGTTGCCCATCTACGGAACTCAGAAGAATATTCCCCGCTGGACGATTTCCTTGCCGTATTTTACTAACTTTTTTCAGCAGGGAGAACTCACCCGGGATCATCATATCCCAACCCAGGGCATAAAAAATCGATCCACTGCTGGAGATCTGGGGAGCCTGGAGGAATAGAGAACGCCCAAGATTGAGGGTCCCCTTGTAAGAGCGAATAACAATTCCCACCTCTCCCTTTCACCCCAGATACCGAGGCCGCAGCCGAAATAAAATTTTAACAGCCTCCCGGAAGTAAAAAATTTATCCCGCCCCACCAGTGAACCTGCCCGGGAGAGCAACCTTGGTTCAGATTGGTTTGCTCCGGGGGACAAAACCTTGGACTTAATGTCTGAAAACTCCATGGACAAACCCCTCAACTGCCGGGCCAGCGGGGCTACTGGATCCGACACTGGGGAGAACTTTAGTATGGGCCGGTGAAAATGTCACGCTGTTAGCAGATAAATATTTATTATAGTATGACAGTAATCTATATCAAAAGGGCAACATACTATATAACATGCCATAGATATATGATAACAAGAATTACCTGACAGAATTCCTGGGTCAATACGGGAACCTTATACGCGGTCCCCCGGGTAAGGGTGACGGGGTCTATGCTGACCCAAACTGGGGTCCTAACAATCCCTCTACCTGGATACTGTTAAAGGACAGAGGTCCAGGCCACCACGTAAACCCTGTCTCCTATCAATCCCTGCCAACTGTAATCTAGTCCAAAAAGGACCCCCGAATACCACCAAAGGGAATGAACAGGGAACGGTTAATGAACAGAAAGACATACAAGAAAGACAAAAATAAAGTAAATAAAGTCTTCAACAACACTCACACACATAGGAACACCTAAGGTCTCAGAGATAAACTAAAGCTATAAGATAAAAACACAAGGAGCTCTTAGCTTAAAATTCCAAACCGATCCAGTCTGCTAGACTACATGAATGCTTTCACCGCATCAACACCCGACTGCAGGGATATAAAGGAAGCTAAATTAGAACATAATCAAAAGCAGCCGGGCGAGGCTGGACCTAGTCTTACAAGAGCTAGGTAAAATAACCCCCCCATTACCAAAAAACAAAGAAACAGCAACTCAGCGTGAGAAGTCAGAGTGTGTAATCGCGACGATCTTCGTGGCGATGACCCATGACACCCTTTTTTCCTTTTCTCCCCCCTTGCTTTTTTCTCCTTTCCTTTTTTTCCTTCCCCGCTTTTCTTTTTTTCAAGGAGTTCCCTTCTACCTTATCTTTTGTACTTGGGCTAAGTAATTTTCTCACACTATTTTTTTCACTTCATAGAAAAAAACTCTGTTTCATTGCAGGCATTGCTCTCCATATACTATATGGCTGGATTTATCACAGTACTTTGACTATGATCTCATATCCTTTTTTTGGGATCTGGGTTATGTCTACTTACCTTCTTTAGGTTTTTGCATTATTACAAAAAATTTGTCCTTAACAAAAACTCTATCACACGTTTACCTGACACCCTGGAGGAATAGCCGTTGTAGGCTCTACAATTTTCCGTTGACGTGTTTTGTTTAATTTTTATTAATACTTTTTTGTTTATGTTGCTATTTTGCTTTCATTTTTTCTTATGTACTTACCATGTTTATTTGTTATCTTGAATATTTCAGTTCAAATCTTACATAGTTGTCTGAAGAAGGCTGTTGTTGTACGCCGAAAAAAGTTCATCTTTTTGTCATCCTTTTTTTTTCAGGGGTGCAATTAAAAAGAAAAAACCCCCCACAACAATTATCTTCTTTGTTCCATTATTAAATTCAGGTGCCAGTTTTGTTTTGATTCTAAAGTTTTTCAATCTGCCCTAAGGGGGGAAGACGTTTTGCACGCCCATTGTTTGGCAGTGTTCAGAAAAATTTCTGTTGTTTCCCCCATTTGCCCCGCCCCAAATTTTTTGCTAGGTTTTTTGTTTTTTTCGGAAAGCCAATAACCTGTTGGTTTTTTGATTTTTCCAAAAATTTTTTGGGGGGTTTCCCCCTGATACCCCGGGGGAAAATCAAATTCCCCCCCGGGGCATGTTCTCCCCTTTTGGGGGAGAATAAACCCCAGTTTTTTTACCAGGGGTAAGGGGTTTTAACCCCGACTCAGGGGAGTTGAAAATTTCGGGTTGCATAATCTGCATGACATTATTGAAAATGGGGTTTTCCCCCTTGGGGTTACAGTCTCAAAAATCCTTTTTTTGGTTGGGGAAAAGGGTGTCGGACCATTTGGGGGGTCCCCAAAGGGGTTAATGCCACCCCCCCTTTTTTTTTTGCCTCTCCAATCCGGGGGTTCCCCGACTTTTTGACATTTTTCCGGGGTGTTTTTTGTAAAAGGAAATCTGCACTTTGCCCCCTCACGGGGGCCACGTTTTCGCTATTAAAATTTTCCTGGGGGAAATTTCCTAAGGTCCCTTTTTAATTTCTGTACCTAAAAAACCGATGCTTGGATCTTTAACAAGGATCTTTGGGGAAAGGGGGCATACCCAAACCATCCTCTTCCCCCTTTGGGGGGCCCGGGTTTTTTTTTTTGTGGCCAAAAGGAGGGGTTCCCTTGGGGCCCCGGTATTGTTTTTTGCCCTTTTTAATAAGACCCACTGGAAGTATCAAAATCCTTTACCCTTGATTTTACCTTTTTTCCGGGTGAAAAGGCTAGTTTTTTTTACCAACCCTTGACCTCAGGGGGGGATAACCTTTTTCGCATTAACAAGGGGGGAAGGAAACGGGGTTTAATACCCCAGGGGGGCCCTTTTTTTACCTTGACCCCTTTTGGGGTCACAAAGCTCCCCCCCTTTTCCCCAAACCTTCATAATGATTTTTTTCGGGGTTTTTGGTAATTTCTGATTTTTATTTTTTTGAACTTGTTTTTTTTTCCCAAAAGAAGGGTTGTTTTTTCGGGGGGGGAAAGGACGGGGAAAAACAGCGGGGACCCGAAAAAAATGAGTTTTTGGTAACTGATGGGTTGCAGTTTCCCCAAACAAAAACAAACAACGGGGGGGAAGCCTGGGGCTTTTCCACTTGCCCCAGCCCGCCTCTCCCGCCTGAAATAACACACCTAAAGGCAGAAAGATGAAAGCTACGCCCCGGGGCAAACCCCAAAGAAAATAGGAACCCCCAAAAAAATGGCGGTTTGACAAGATGAAATACAAACAAAGGGGAAAATGCTGAAACAAAAGGGGGCCCAAAATGATAAATAATGGCAGGGGAGATTACTTTCTCAACCCCCAAAACCCAAAAAAAATCCAAAAAATTTTGATTACTTTTTACTGGGAAACACACAAACTCGCCCCCCACTAAAAAAGTCCATTGAACAAAAACCAAGCATTTGAAAAAAACAGGGGAAAAAAAAAGGCAAATAACAAAATGCTGATAAAAAAAAGGGGGACTCGGGGCCCCCGGAGGGGACCTGGCTGACCCCAAAGAGGGGAAAAAATCAAAAAAAAGCCAAAAAAAAAACAAAAAATATCTTTTTTGGGAAAACAGGAAATGCAGACAGACTCCAGCAAACTTTTCCCAAAAGAAAAAACCCCCAAAACCCCAAAAAGAAAAAGAACCCCTTGATCACCGGCAACCTCAGGGGGGGAAAACCCCCCCTTTAATCAGACCACTGTGATTCCCGATTGCCATCCTCGCTGAAAGGGGTTTTTTATGTCCCTTTAAACCCCCAGAGGGGGCCCTGCTCAGAAACCATCTCTACACATTCATAACACTGGGGCGTCATGTGAAACATTTCGACTGGTTCCGATTTTGAGGAGAGAAACCGTTGTGAAGGGATCAAAGTGTCTTTTTGGCTAAAAAGGTCCATTTCCCAGGTTCTTTTCTCCGTCTGTTATTGAAATGGACCCATTTAAGGTTTTCCATCTTATTTGGGGGGAACCTACTTCATTAAAGGCTCTTTTTAATTTTTTGGGTTTTTTCCAATTTTTAAAACGTAAATTTTTTTGGGAAATTTTTCCGGTAAATTTTAAAAAATTGGGTGATTTGACCAAAAAAGGGGGTTTGATGTTTGGGGAATTTTGGGCCCCCTACCCTCTCTGCATTTCAGGGGAAAAAAAGCAGAGTTCACTTTGCTCCTGTTCTAAAGGCAGCCTGAAAATTTCTCTACCCTTTCAGGTGGGGGTTTATGCCCCCTTTAAATTGGGCAGGGGCCGTTTTTTCCCAAAGAGATCCAGGACCTCTTTGGGTAACCCTTGGCCTTTTTTTTCCCCCAAAATTTTTTTCCCCAAAGAATGTAATTGGGGCCCCCAAATGGGGTTTTGAAAAGTGGGGACATTGGCGGGGGAAAGGGGGCCCCAAAAATCAGGTGGGGTCCTCACGCCATAAGAATCTGGTTTTTTCAAATTCAGCCAAGCATTAATCCTAGACAGGCCGGGGGGGTTTTTTTTTTACCCCTTTTTTAAATTTTTTTGGGGGTTTTTTTTTCTTCCGGGGCCCAAAATGTTAAGGCGGTTTTCCCCCCAAGGATTTTTTTTGGGGTCCCTGAGTTTCTAAATCCTACTGTTTTTTTAAAAAAGAGGGGGTATTTTTTTTTGCAATCTCGCCCAATTTGAGACCCCCGAAGGGGGTTCCCAGGGGGAAAAACCCCGACGCTGCCCTTTTGGGAAAAATTTTTTGCCCAGATTTTTGGGAAAAGGTGAGTCTGAGATTCTTGTTCCGCTTTGGCTGGTCACCCCGGGGGTTTTTGGGGCCCCATGACTTGTGACGGTCCTTTTGGGGGGCCCACTTTGTCTCGTGCGTCGGGGAAAATTTTTTCACCCCCGGGGACTTGCTTCGCTCCAAGCCTTGCTCTCGTTTTAGTGTTTTTTTTTTGGGGCCTTTTCCGTGCCAAGAGGCCTGGACCCATACTCTAGGTTTTTTTTTTTTCCCACCCCTTTTCCCTTTTTCAAGAATGACCTTTTATCGGGGGAACTGTGATGGGTTTTTCCGAGAACTCTTTTTTTTTCCTAATTACTTCCTCCTCCGAATTGGGGCTTTTTTTCCCTTTTGCAGGGTTTTGGTTTTCGGGGTTTTGGAAAAAAATTGTGTCTAAAGGGGGCCCCATTTTTTTCCCAAAGTTTTTTTGGGGGCCCTTTTTTTTTAAAACTTATGTTCAATTATCTTTTTCCTCTGTTTTACCCCCAAAAACCCAATGGAAAAAAAGAGAAACAAACCAGCCCTTTGGGGAATTTTTTGAATTTTTTGAATTTCTGATCAAATGACGGGGTTTTTTTTTTTCCTTTGTGATTTGCTTTTTAAAAAAAGGGTACTCTCCCCCTTGATGCCCCCTTTTTCCCTTCAATTTTGGGTTTCACCCTCTTTTTCCCTTCGGACGGGCCCGGGGCTTCTTCGTCCGGGTTTGACTCGGGTTGGGGGAGCGAACAGCAGTTTGGACCATATAAAGGGGTTTTCTCTCTCTCAGAAAAAGACCCGGGGGTTTGAAACCCGGGGCATAGGACTGATCCCCCCCTTTTTTTTAAAGGGGGGGGGATTTGGGGGGGGTTTTTGTCCTAAAAAATTCCCTATGAGAGGAATCTCCAAATTTTAAAAACCCGGGGGTTTTTTTGGGCCCCCTTATAAGATCAGGAAATTTTTTAAAACCCTTTTTTCCTTTCTTTCCCCCTTTTGGGGGGACTTTAAAAATCCAAATTTTTCCCAAAAACCCTTTATTAAAGGGGGTTGTCAACCAGGGGTTCCTATGGCTGGGGCCTCCTGACCCTTTTTTTGGTTGGGGGAAATCTGGAGTTTTTGTTTGAAAAATTTTTTTTTCTCGTTTTTCTAGACAAACCCAAAATTTGGTTAAGTGGAGAGGTTATGGTCGGGAGAAAATTTTTTGGGGGTTTTTTGTTTTCGGCATCCATCTGGAACGATCCCTATCCAGACCCCCCCCAAAAAGATTTTCCCCCCAAAGGGGGGGGTTCGTCCCCCCCCAAAAAGGGGGGGTACTGTTGTAAATGTGTTGAAAGATTTAGAAACCCCTCGGGGGTTACAACAGTGCTGAACCTTTTGAAAGTTTGGAAAACGGGGTTACAGGGGGGCCCTATAAAAGGGGGGTTTCCCCCCCCAGGGGGGTTCCCCCGGTTTTCAATTGTTTCTTTCTAAACGGGGTCCCGGTTTTTTTGGGGAAATTTCCCTGATCTTGCCTTTCCCCTGCCCAAAATAAGTTTTTTTCTTTTTTTTTTTTTGTGCCCCCCAAATTTTGCAATTTCCCTTTTTTTCTGGGGGGTTACCCCAGGTCTTGGGCTTGGCCCTCTCTTTTTCCCTGGACCAAATTTATTTTTTTTTTGCCTTTCCATTTTTTTTCCCAGTGGCTCGGCTTATTTTTTGTTACACCAGAAACAAATTTTTAGGGGGGAGAGTCGTGTGATCTCAAAAGGGGTTTTTTTCAATTTTTAAATTGGTTTTTTTTTGGGGTTTTTTTTGGGTTGCAGTAAGTGTCCTTCCTACCTTTTTTTGTCTGGAAGTTTTGGGGCCCCCAAAAATTTTTTTATTATTTTCTGTCTGTGTCCGTTTTTCCCCCTTGTCAAAACCCCCTTTTTCATTTTTGGGGGGGTTTCCCATTTTTTTGGGATCTGCTCCGGGCGATATTTTCCCCCTTTCTATCTTTAGGTGATTAACCTCTCAGCTGTGACGGGGCGTTGGGGCCAACGTAGGAACGCTCCAGGGTCCCCTTTTTTTGGGGGGGTTGTCCCGGGTACTGCAATCCAAGTTTTTAAAACCCCCTTGTAATTTCCGTTTTTGCCCTCCTCCCACTACCAAATCATAACAAGGGGGGCCCCAACACTTTTTGGGGTTTTCTCGCCCCCTAAAAATTTTTAAAAGAAAAGGGGGGGGGCTGCCCCCCCTTTTCGTGGGGTTTCCCCGTTTATGGACAGATCCCCTTTCTCATGTGGGTGCTGTTTTGGACCTTTTTAAAAAACATTTCCGGGGGTAACCGGGGATTTTCTGGCTGTGTTTTTTGGGCACTTTGAATGTTTGGGGTTTTGGGTTTCCCCACTCTGGGACATAAATGACTCTAAACTCACATAAGTGGTCAGGGAGTGCAGCTTTTTCAGGATGGACTCAATGCGAGCTTACAAAAATTCGTGTCTGTCATTTTGTGTTAGGGGGAGGGGTACCAGGGGAAAAAGGGCCAAAACCCGAACTGGGGGGAGGCCGTAGGAGGGGGGAAAACCCCCCGCAGGGCCGCTACCCCCCCGCCTTTGTGCAAGGAGAACAGGGGGGCACTGCCAAGCCCTGCAAAAGACCTCCAGCAACCACTTTTTCATGTGTCTGGGACAAAGGGTTTTAAAACAACTCCCCTGGGGGGGGGAGGGGCCCACGGGACAGTGGGGGGGTGCTCACACTCAACACCGTGAGGCGCTTTGCATTTGCCACAGAACACCAGGATTGGGGGAAATTTCCCACTGGCGCCCTTTTTTTTACAAAAAAAAGCAGGTTCACCTGAGCACATGTGGTCTGGAGACGCCGTGGAGAGCAATTTTTTGCAAACCCCTTTACATTAGTTTTTGGGGGTGGTCAGAAAAAATGTGGGGGATTTCTTTGGAGGGCCGCCCAATCCTGTGCTTTCCAGAGGTTTCCTGACGCCTTTGGGGCCCCGGGGGGGGATTTCCCCAACCCCTTGTGAGACCCCCGTGGCGGTTGGGGCCCCGGGGGTTTTTTCCCAAAGCAGGGGGTCGCTCTCTACCGGGGGCCCGTGGGGTAATCGGACCGAGCCCGTTTACTTCAAAGGGGGGTGTCCGGGTAGCGCACCCCGGGGGTTTTCCCCGGGGGGTCATGAAAAGGGGGGGGTTTTTAAAGGGGGTTAAAGGGGTTTTTTTTAAAAGTTCATGACGCCACCTGTGGGGTTTCCCCCTCAGGGTGCCACGCGCCCGGGGAATCCTCTGAGGGGTTTTTTTTGGGGGAAAAGTTAAGTCTTCCACAGGGAAGGGCTGTCCCCCGGGGGTTTTTTTTTCAGCGAAAGTTTCTCGAATCTAAAAATATCGTAAATTTTAAAAATTTTTTTGCCCATAGCACTAAAAATCGCGATACCGATTTCGATAGCGGAAAAAACCCCCCAGCTAGGGGCAAAATATCGCAACAAAAAAAACCCTTTT